>APFE031216778.1:67315-110486 GCA_000404065.3 Pinus taeda | reverse complement strand
CCAAAGGATGGGGAAACCAACCCCAAGGGATGAAATGCCTCTCCAACCTCAGGTGACTCTTGAGCCATTTGAGAAGTGGGGTATGGACTTTGTGGGCCCTATCAACCCTCCTTCAAGGAAAAATTCTTACATCATTGCGTGCACAGATTATCTGACAAAATGGGCAGAGACCAAAGCAATCAAAGTAGCAACAGAAGAGAATGTGGCCGAGTTCTTAAGAGAAAAAATTTTCTACTAATTTGGCTACCCAAGACAGATAGTCACCGATCAAGGAAGCCAGTTCACCTCCAATTTGATTGAAGATCTACTTGCTCATCACAGAATCAAGCATAGGACTTCCATCGCATATTATCCTCAAGCGAATGGGAAAGTGGAAGTCACCAACAGAGCATTAGAGGGGATCTTGACCAAGGTGGTGAGCAGCAACAGAAAGGATTGGGTAGATTGCCTGGTTGAGGCCACTTAGGCCTACAACACCACTTGGAATACCACAACCAGTTTCACACCCTATGAGCTGGCCTATGGAAAGAGAGCCTTGCTGTCAATCGAGTTTGAGTACAACACATTGAGGATGGCAGCTCAGCTGGACCTGGATCTCAACCATGCTCAACAACAAAGGTTAATGCAGTTGAATGGGTTGGATGAACTTCGAATGTAGACCCTCCTCCACTCAGAAGTGACTCAACTTTAGAGGAAGGTGTGGCATGACCGACACCTCAATGACAAATGATTCCAGCCGGGATATTGGGCGCTGCTGTATGATTCCAGACATAAGGATTTCAAGGGAAAACTGAGAACGAGGTGGCTAGGACCATATACAGTAGAAAAGTGTAATGATAATGGTTCTGTTCTTATCCGAACTATTGATGAAGAAGCCATCCCCATGCTCGTCAATGGGAATCTACTCAAGATCTACAGGAAGCCTCTTTGAAGGCAACCATTCGTCAAAACTATGGAAAAATCAGTGCTGGTCATAGAGAAGGGTTCTGCCTCTGTTTTGGGCACACCCTAAGCATAATTTCATATTCTTAAAAAAAAAAGAAAACAAAAACAAAACAAAACAAAAAAGAAAAGAAAAAAGATCCTTGGGTGAAAACCTTTCTAAGGCGCCCAAGGCAGGTGGTAGGAGTGAAAACCTCATTGAGGCGCTCCTGCTGTCTCTCTAAAAAAAAAAAAGAGAATGGGAATAAAAAGACCCTTGGGTGAAAACCTTTTCAAGGTTCCCAAGGTAGGCGGTAGGGGTGAAAACCTCATTGAGGCACCCCTGTTGTCTCCTAAAAAAAAGAAAAAAAGACAAAAAGGGAAAAGAGAAACAAGAAGAAAAATTAGCTGATCTTTGAAAGTGTTGCATGTTGCAGGTATACAACAAAGGAGGACTGTCAACTAAAAGACAAGGGTTCCTATCAAGTTACCAGACAACCTCTCATGCACATCCACCATGAACACTCATTTTTGCAAAGTTTGGGCACAATCGGATCATTGCTTCGGCCTTCTATAGGAAGCTACAGGACTTTCTACAGGAAGTTCTGTATTTTTGCAGGAAACTTCCTGTAGAATGTTTGGGCGGGCCAGAATCAACCGCGAGGAAATATTTGGAGCTTTAAGTCGACTGAGGGGGCATGAAACCACCATTTTTTTCCATCTCCCACTCGCTCCACCTCTTTTCACCACCGCCACTCCAATCTGAGCAAGCATACCTGCACATGCAACGAGAACTCTGTTTTTCAAATAAGGAAAATTGTGTTTCTTTTCAATCTCAGAAACAAGGTCTTCCGAGGCTCGAGCACTCACTTGTTTAGGCAACCTCAAGACCTTTCACCTATGCAATAGGACTCAAATTATGACGGCATGCACCCCAGGACGAGAAACAGCTACAGGATGTCCTACAGGAATCCTGTAGTAGTTGATCCAGTTGGAGTACCTGCCACGAAAACACCAGCAGCTTGCAGAGCCGGTGCACGACATGTTCGCCACCAGAGGAACGGGTCTCCAAGACTCATAGCCAGCAAAAGTCAATGCAAGGAAGCTCCAGCACCTGACCACGAAGCAGCAACACACAGATCTGACTTCCTTCGTCTTGAAACCTGGAAAATGCCACGTCCACAACCGCACAGGTAAGTAACTAACCTTATTTTGTCCCGTTGCATAAACTATACTCTGAATGTGTACAAATTTGAAAATGGGCGGATTGAACAAGGCTGGTTGCTGCTCAGCTAGCCACTATAGCCCGTCAAGCGGCCTCGTAGGATCCGAACTGGATCGATTATGCCGAAAGGGTGGATAATTGGCACGTGGGAAATGTCTAGTCGGGAAGAAGTGGAGGTATGACAAGACTGGCGGCGGTAACTCTAGCGGAGAGAATTCGGCGGTTAGGGGCACGCTGGGATATGATTGCGGTGACGTCGGCCAATGGACCATCAGGGACAGCTTAACCCCGCGCCATGAATTTCGCAGCAATTCGAAATCGGTCGATTGATACTTATGATGCACTGCAGTCATTTATGAAACAACTGCTTCCCAGCCGAATGTGCGTCCTCTTCCTCTGCAAGTGGTTAACCCAAATTTTTCTAACTATTTAAGCGTCCTGCTGCCGCTCAGACTGGTCCTGCGCTGTCGTAAACTCCTCCGAGATCCGAGAACAAACTTCTATAGGAAACTTCACTACAGGAAACACGACATCCGAAGCAGTGCAAACTGTTCACGTCGAGGGTGGCGAATTTTAGAGGTAGGCAGAATTTAACCTCCCCATGCAAAGATTTTTTTTTCAAAGGTTGTGCAATCGACGTAGAAAAGGGGTAGACAAATTTAAGTGCAATTCTGTCTGATTTTATATATGCATCGCTACTAAAATCGTCGTAGTCATCTGCATGAGCAACTTTCTTCACGCATGAATGAAAACTCCTTCCTGTAGAGGGTGATGCCCTGCCAAAACACTGTCAAAATTGTAAATTTTATGCCGCTGAGTGTATAACGGAGATGTAGCTCTATGCTCCGAGTGAAAATTCTCGAAATCCTCCTTCTGTACAGCTGAGTAGGCAAATTCAGCAGGGTAATCGACCAAATTTTTTTTTTCCACTGTAAGGAAAGAATCCGCCTAGAATTCTCAGTCTGAGAGCGCAAACACAGAATTTGACCATGCCAGGTGGGTTCATTCGAAAGGAACCATCAAATTCAAAGAAGTTACGGGAAAAACCTGAGGTGGTAGACCTGTTTTCCCATGCACAATGGATGTCATTTTGTGGCAAGCTCCAAGGGCATGACAATGAAATTACGGAAGAATTCCTTCGGTCCCTGAAGTCGAAATCGAAAACATTGGCCGTCGTCAATTTCAAAGGACTGACCCTTAGACTCACCCACAGCTCATCAACAGGGTGACTGATCTTCCAATGGGAATGCCATGGGATAAGGAGGAAAGGAAGCTGGGTAAGAAGGCTAAGGAAGAATTCTTCTTGCCAGAAGAACAATTCTCAGAAGATAAAAACGAAGTTCGAAGGACTAGCCTACAACTGCTCTGGAGTGAAGTCAGCCTCCAAATTATGAACTATATCACGTGCGAGGGGCGATTTAGCATTATATATGGATATCATTTTCCGCTACTCACAGAACTCGGACACCACATGGACCTCCGCTCGGAGCAGAAATTGAGAATTCCATATTTCCTCTTGCAGTCCATGACTGAATGTGCCACCAAACACAGAGAAGGGACACCAGACCATCTAGCACATCACGGGATTATAAAGCTCCTTGTGGAAGATGCACTCCACACTTTCACTGTCCCTCTCTCATGGGCAATTTTCCGGAATATGTCAAAGGATGATGACATCCGAATCTTAGCTGAGGATCTCACTTCCTCCAAAAGTGAAGAGAAGGAGCCTCCTTAGGCCGAGAAAGAAGATAAAAGACAAGACACCCCTGGCAAAACACCCAAGAAGGAGCAAAAAGGAACACCAACAGCAAAGCAAGCTGCCAAAACAGGGGATGATAAGATTGCCGCAACGCCTAGGGAAAAACGACTACAAAGCAGGGCAGAACGGACTGAGAAAGTCGAGGACAGTAAGGACACCCCTAAGGCTACCTCAGACAAGATGAAAGAAAAAGTTCCCTCGGCCAAGCAGGCTAAAACTGTGCCTTCGATTCCTATAGGAAAGCAGCAGGGTACTCTTACAGGAAAGCAACAGAGTACTCCTACAGGAAAGCAACAAAGTGCTCCTACAGGGAAGCAGCAGAGTGCTCCCACAGGGAAGCAGCAGAGTGCTCCCATAGGGAAGTAGCAGAGTACTCCTACAGGGAAGCAACAGAGAATTCCTTCAAGAAAACAGCAAGTTCTTTCTACAGGAAAATTGAAAATAGCTTCTACAGGAAGCCAGAAAGCAATCGTTACAGGACTTTCTATAGGAAGTCAGAAAGGAGGACAACAGAAGGAGAAATCAGCTAAAATCCTAGCTAGGGAGGCAGAAACTGTGCTGGCCACCCTAAGCACCTCTCCCGAGCCAAAAGAAAAACGAAAAAGGGAGACTCCTCTGTATTTCAAAGAAAGAAGGAGTGTGAGAATTAAGACTGGCAGACCCCAGCCTCCATCCAAAGAGCCAATCACTATTGTGGATACCCCTACCACGCGAAGGGATAAATCCCCCTCCAAAGCCTCCATTACTTATGAGTGGGGGAGCACAAAAACATCTTCATGGAAGGACAAAATGGAGAAATTAAGATCAGAAGCCTCTCTACAGGATGTTGAGGCTATTCTACAGGAAACTCGGGCTAGGTTGAAAGAAGCAGAGCAGATGGAGGAGAAGGCATTTGAGTCACCACAAGGGGAGGAGGGAGCAGCCAAGTCACCACCAAAGGAGGTGAAAACTGATGTTATCATGGAACCAAGCCCACAGCCCAACTTGGGCTCTTATTATAACTTTTTGGAAGCAGGCAGAATTATTCCCCAAAAGTTTACAGTGCCACTGTTTTTAGCACTAGAAGATGAATGGGTATGAAGCCACACGTGGATGAGGATAGCTAAATCTAAGGGAGTAGCAGATATTGGGCCTCTAGAGGAAAAGCTCAAGGAATAACAAAGAGAATTCGCAAAAGTGAGGCATGTGGAAAGCTCCCAGCAAGCCAAGTTGACAGAAGAGAATGAGATGCTCAGACAACAGCTCCAGCTACAGGGACAGAGGAAACAAAAGGACATGATAGCCAAGGATCCCTCAGCAGAGCCTCAAGGAAAAGAAGAGATGCAAGTTGATCTTGAGGAGTTCAACCAGCAGCTACAAGAAAGGGGATTGCAGGCAGATATGGAGATACAGTCCCTAAGATAGCAGGTGCAAGAAAAGGAGGCACAACTGGCCTGCATGGCTAGTTGGGCAATGGAAGCACTACAATGTCGGCAGCCGGCCAAATCTTATGGCCTCTACCTAAGGGACCAATGGCTGCAGTTCCAAATCAATACATTGGCACAGAGGGGTATCTCTCACATCCAAAACCCCCAGCAGTTCATAGATTTATGTAACACCAGTTCCTCAGAATATAAGGCCAAGCTCTCAGAGTTTTACCTCCATAATTTGACCCTTCCAAACATCACTTCGTGGGACCCCAACACAGAAGTAGGGGACATGCAGCTGATGGCAATGACCTCATGGTTAAACCACGAAGAGAAGAGAGTAGCTGAGGTCAAAAATGTCATGGACCGGGAGTTACATGAACCACTGCTGATTAGAGCAGAGCCAGGAGACCCCACAACACTGATATTCGCTCACCAGCACCTAGCAACCAATTCTCAGGGATTATTAGAGTACATGGATCGTCAGGCCCAGGCCATAGCACACTTCGAGGATATGGAGAGGTTACTAGGGGACACTTGTGTTCATGCTTGCACCCGTAGGTGGAACACATTGTCCCACAGCCTCAAAATTCAAGAATATCACACTCCAACTCAGATGAGGGAGGCTTTAGCACGGGTACCTCTCTACAAGAAGTCTATGTAGAACCTTCAAGCCAGTTGGATAGGCCTCAAGCTAAGTCCACCCTTGCTTTTGGGATTGTTAGAGGGAGGCTCAGAAGAGGAGGAGCATAAGCAGTGGGAAGAAGTGGAGAGGAAGGCCGGATTTCATGACATTGTGGAGGACACTACTTCAGAAGCTTGGGATGTGAGAGTGGCCGTCAAAGAAATGAAAGACGAGGAGCTGGACTAGTTGTGCAGGGATGAGCAACCCTTTTAGTAGGGGGGTGATGATGAGCCCCAAAATTGGTAACAATTTGGGCTCATTTGTCCTAATTTTCCTTGTTCAGTCCTTGTTCAAATCCATCATTTTCTATAGTTTATGCATCATTTTTAGTATGTTTATGTCTTTGATACAAATAAGGGAAGTTACTTTTCCTAGATGGTTAACACGTGTCCATTTCAGGTTTTTTTGACATATATTGGAGCAAAGTCAAAGCAATCATGAGCTATAAGGCAGCCAAACCTGAAGTGAGGACTTGAAGGGGGGGTGCCTACGGCATTCAATGACCCATCCTCGAGATCTTCACCTCCAACTCCGAGCTCCAAAGACCACCAAATCGAATCTAGAAGGCAACCAATCAGCATTTAGAAAGGGACTGTTTGACTCACAGTTTGACAGCCGAGTTCCACAGATTGAGGAGGCCAACTAGATCCCTCATGATCTATAAATGTTGAGGCCTCAGCCTTCATGAAAGACTTTTGAAACTATTGTGTACTTTGCACCTCAGTGATGCAACTCTATTTCGTTCTTTTGTAGCCATTTTTGGCATGACTGTTATGATTATTTTTGGATAATGAGAAGCAGTTTGGTTTCCTATCAAATCTGATTTTTTCATAGGAGCCAAAGCTCTAAGGGTTGGGCCCAACTTGAGAGCCTAGGACCTCCTTTCTATATTGTTACTTTTCCTTTACGTATCACTGTTTTTCTTTATGCATTTGAACACATTTCTGTTAAGTAGATTTCATTATGTTGCTGGAATAGATCATTTTTTATGAATGACTTTGGTTTAGATGTTTTGGTAGGATAATAATAGAAAAAACTCCAAGAAAAAGGGACAACCACACTGCTGGTTTCGCCTCATCCTTATTGGATTTGGGGCTGGAATTGAGGAAATAGTGCTGCCTCACAAAAACACTAGTTTGCTTGTTTATGCAATCTTTTAGTGTGCTTGTTTTATTTGCAGAGATTAGTCATGGGTTTGGACATTTGAAATGTTTCTTTACATAGATGGTGTACAAGGTTTTCTTCCCAACTAAAGTTGCTGCTCATTTATGTTGTTGATGGTTAGACTAGACTAGTTTAGGATTGGATCATTTGCAGGTCTTTGTTGGTTTGATCAAGGCCCACCGTGCAGGGCATCTCCTTCCTTCATCCCTCCTCCCAAAGTATCATCTAAGCCTCCTGTTTTGTCTCGTAGCTAAGCTACCCGTTTCCCATCTATCCTTTGTGTCCACGAAACCTTACCTCCTTACTCATCATTACCTTAGCTGTCTTCAAGCCAAGTCAGCCTTCTACACCTCTTCACTGATCTACCCACCAGTCCTTCGGCCATTTTTAGACTCCTATCCTACCTCTAGATCCATCCATGCACCTTCCCTCACTCATCCACCTCCTAAAAACCGACTTCCAAACATCCTGTAGAAATTCTGAAGTTTCCTGTAGAAATCCTGGAACATCCTGTAGAACCCCTGCAGACTTCCTGTAGAAGCTCACAAGTGAGGTTTCCTAATAGCCAAACCCTGTGAAACTCTGGGGAAGAGCGTTAGGGACTCCTTAGACCATCTCTGAGCCTTTCCAACCATTTCCAAGCATTCCTCTTCCTTGATCCACCCCTGCACAGTAAAGCATAGTTCAAGCATATGCATGTGAAAATCAACACTTAATCAAAAAATACAAAAAGATGCTTTCTTAGGACAAAGGTAGTTCAAACACATGTCTTTTACCTTACTATAAGTAATGGCATCTCTTTCAGTAGTTTGTATTCTCATCTATGCATCAGTAGGACTAACTGGTAGAATTAGGGTTCACTAAGGTTTGCGTTTCTTTTTGGCTTTCAGTTTCTTTTTCACAAATAGATTAGCTTCCTTTGAGTTAGCTTTCATTCATCACTTAAAACCCTCTTCTGAGAACTCATAGAAGTTGGCTAAAGCCCTTAGCGGACTTGTGCCGGCTGACCAAGTGACAGCTGTGGCAAGAGCTAGTACTTGTGCATACAACACCATCGCTTCCAAGTTTGTTACAAACAACCAGGTTGATAAAAGTAAAGAAGGGAGTCCCAGGAGTTGCAGCATTATTGCTGCAATACTGGAGCCCACCAGATGGTGATAGAACTTCCCATTTTTAAACTTCCAGTTTGGTAGCATTCAATATCCATAGCTTTCTCATTAGCAAGTTTCTTAATCTAGAACTCCACGTCTTACAAAGAAAATATATCCTCCTCTATAAGAGTGTTCAATATGGTGCCCATGATGTTAGGGGAATCATAAATATTTTTAAGATAGATATCCTAGTTTTTTAAGGGGATCGAATTATTTCTTTTGTTTTACAAACAAGAATTTTCCTCCAAATATTTTTAGGCTCAACTTTAGAAAGGTGAAGAAGATGTTCTTGCCTCCTATTTATATAGGAAATTTTCTTCCTTTTGTTAATATTTTCTTACACATTTTTTTGTTTGAGCTTTACGATTTCACTAGGAGCATCTCTAATTGATTTCCTTTCAATTTTACAATATTATCATACCAATGGTTGGAAGCTCTATTGATCTTTTTATAAGACATCTCGATAAAGAACTAGTTAATGGTAATAGAAAGGGTTGTAGTAGAATTGCGGTAGATGTGATCAATGTTATCATTATACTTTAAGAAAGTTAAATCCCTTTTAAAATACTTTAAGGAGAGATCCATTTTACTTTTTTCAAAACAAATGTTCCTTTTTTACTCTTGCACAGACCATCTTCCGTCTCTCTTTGGTGCTCGTTCCAAATAAGTATTCTGGTTCAATTCAAACACTAACAAATCTATCTAGGCAAAGCGGAAGAATTATTGCATGTGGCTAGTGTGCATGTTAAGGTTTAGATTTAAGGCTAGAGGTCTGTGGTCGAAATTAGGCTCGTGTTTAGTTAAGAGGTCAAAATTGAAAATATGGTTGAGAAAATATGTATAAGATATTGCATAATCCACAACACTACCACTAAGCCCATGAATCCAAGTAATCTAATTAGAGGTTGGCCACTTATTAATTATGTTTCAATGTATGAGGTCTTGGGAGAAACAAAGATTTATTAGCTCCGTACCAAATAATTTCTCTTTTATGTCTTCAAAATTTCATTTGAATCTACTAACTAAGTCAAAGGCCTCATCTAGCCAAAGGGGATTTAGGGTGAGAGTTACCACTTAAGTGAGTAGCTTGGTTAGTAATGGTTGTAGCATTGAAGTTCATCAACAAGAGGATATTACTTGCATTTCTTAGACTATGAATATCATGTTCTAAGGTATTGAAGGCGAAATGTTATCCTTTTTTTTTAGGAGGTAGAGATGATAGGAGAAAAACAAAAAAAATTGACATGAATATTGTTTGTGTTAGAGTCAGAAATTTTGATCAAGATGTACTGATTGAGGGTGTCAATCTTATGAAGTAGAATGCGAGAACAAATATTGTTCTTTATATAACACATTATTCAACCAAAACATCTACAAGAGGATTTCTTGTTCCAAGGCTACTAGAGAATGAATCCATCTATGTTGGGGACCTTAGATTCATCATGCTCCCAAGTTTCACTTAAAAAGATAATATCAATATCACTTGGGATCCAACATAACATAGGACCTTTATGCCATGGAAAACCACGATAGTTCCAGAAGATGATCCAGAGTGTTCCCAATTCCTATTTATCACTCATATTTTGGTCTCTATCTCTAATAATAGTTTTCCTATTTCTAATGATGGCCCATTTTCCTTCCTTTCTTGCCTCCTTTACCTTTTGAACTTATTTCCTTCATTCAACTTGGTCTTCAAGAATAATATCCTCATTATAAATATTTTTTTCCCTTTTAGGCTTGGAGATTCACAAATTATATCTAATTTATGGTCATTACAACTTACCTTAACAAGAATCGGTCTATGTTTATGCTTGAGTACCTTTCCCACCCTTTTTTCATCAGTTAGATAAGTTGTTTGAATTTGTGACTTAGTTTTCAGTTATTCTTTTACTATTTCTAATGTGTCCTCATCATATTACTCTTTTATACCAACAATTATAAGGTCCAAGTCTCTTTTATGGTGCTCAATATCTAGTTCAATTAGTTTGTTCATTCCTTCTTTTATGCATTTGATATCTAGTTTATTCTCTATGCTACTTAGAGCCCAATTTTTATTTAGGTTTTCTTTTAAATCCTTAATCTCATCTCTCAAGATGAAACTTTCTTCATCCATTGATCTCTTTTGGTTCTCTATTTCTTACACCCTATCTTTCATTTATTGGAGTTTCATCTCAAGCGTTACCATTTCATTTTCTAATGATTTGTAGTTATTGCCAAGCATTGCAAATACTTCATGTGTATGTTCCGTAAGCAATAAAGATAATTCATGTCAATGCCTCCTTTCTCTTTCTTCATAAAATTTTTTCTAAAGAGTCAATCTGATCATAAAATTATTTAGACTTATATTCTTTAGAGTCAATATGATCATAAAATCATATCCCAAAAATTATTTAAATAAAAAAAAAACTTATATCATACTTGCTTTATAATTGTCGATATCCCTAACTCTTAATGCATGTATGTTTCAATGTGTTGTTTCTATAAAATAAACACATCATTGATTTTTATTGTATTTTCATGTTATTAGCACATCCACATAAGTTGAGCCAATGAAAGTTGATAGGTGATGATAGAGAGGGAATTAAGCTACATGGTAAAAATAACTTTCTAACAACAAAAATAATGACAAGCTAGTAGTTATAAAAGGAAAATAAGTTAATACATTTAATCATAACCTTTCATTAAACTATTACAATCAATAATTATGTCTTGAGCATACACATAATATTTGTAATGAAAATCCCCCACATGGGGTGATTACTCAATCCAACTGAAATGTTCAAAGGCCATTTGTTAGGTCATCTTTCCAATGGTCATTAGAAAATTAAAATGTGGATGGGGGTAAGTACTCTTTAGTTATTTCATCATGGAGGTGTCTATAAACTCGATCAATGCCATCACCTCATCATGAATTCTCATGTTACAAGCACTCTACATTTCAGTTACGAGTTTTCTAACAATTACGCTCCTAGAGAAATTTAGTGTTTGGTTTGGGTGCACTATCATGGAGTCTCTATATCCTTCTTCAATGGGGCATCTCCCTTGCTTAGTGAGTTTTTCTTGTATTCTATCTCTTTTTAGTTTTAAAGTTGTGGTTTCTAGTTCCCCCTCTCAGGTTTCTTACTTTGTCTAGCATAGTTGAAAACAATTTTTCTGCAACTTCAGGCTGATATTTCTTGCTACCTTAGTAATTATTCTATTACCTTCCCTATTTTTTGCTCCCTTTTTTCCCATTGCAGTGTCTCTCTATTTTATATCTCTCATATTTTTGTCATGTGTTCATATTTCCTTCTTATTCCCTTATTTTTCTTAAGCCTTCCTCTATTCTCTTTTTTCTTCCCCTGTACTTTGTTCCACAGAGTCACTCCCTCTCATGGCTCCTCCAGCTCTTAATTTTTTGTCACTACAGTTAAGATATCTTGTAGGGCCACCATTCCTCTTGTTCAAAGATTTGGAAGTAGAGTCCATCACCCTCACATACATGCTCATGAGAGCAGGGAAGCCATAACAAGAAGATACATAGACCTCACTCCTAGTTTGGTTAACAAAGTGATTGAGCGTCTCAAGTGGGAAGCTCAAATTGAGAGAAGAATTCGAATATTTATGTGGAGGAAAATGTTTGCTGGTGGGTTCATCGCATTCGTAACACTCACACCCATGGACACTCAATATATGCCAACTATGTATTTGTATTGGCAATGGAAGATCATTTTGGGAATGTTTTTTGTTGAAATAAATGAAGCTCATAAAGAAATCCTCCTCTGCAACAAGTCAATGAGATGAACCATAGACTCAACAAGTTCACAAAAAAATGGCAAATTTGGACCTTTAAAGAAGTGATGAAGAAGAGTTGGCCCTAGCTCAATAACAAAAAAATGATGTATATCTTTAGTCTTTTGTTTAGAGGCACTCAATGTAACTTTCCTAGTTCAATAAATAGTCTTTATAGTTTTCTTTTCCTTACATTACTCACTCTTATAGACTCAACTATTTAGTCATGTTTAATTTTGTTTTAAGACTGCCACTCAAAACATCTAATACGATTTTATATTCCTGCTCTAGTTTTCACTAGTGACAAACGAAATAGAAATATATATAAAATAAATATTATAATAAAATGTAGCACTTCCTTTGTCATCTCAAAACTAGATAGTACTATTAGTTTTTTCTAATTGAATTAGTATAAGTCAAATTTTACAAAAATATTCTAATTTATATATTTAAAATCTTATATAAACTTACTTGTTTATATTTTTTAAATAATATTATTAATATTACAGCGTGAGTATATATATATTCAAAAAATTTAGAACAAACTTCTATTCTCTGTGACCACTCATAACTATATTTTCAACCTTACATTCCCTTAATTTTTATAATTTAATTTAAATGTTTTTATATATCACAGCATGAATTGATTTATGTTTAAAAATTATCCAATTTTAACTCATACTTCTATTAAGTTATATAAAAAATAAATGGATTGAAGCGTCGTGTGCCACAAAGGATGCTCGATCTGGAGGAATTTTAGCTTTTAATTTACCTGTCACACTCTCTCGATTTGAGAGACAGGTATTATTTTATTTACATGAGTGCAGAGTTTATAAATAATAAAATATTAGTTGAGATCCACTCTTTTGGCATTTCTGTGTTGTCCAAATTGGTTGGCTTGATTCAACATTTCATCTGTTACATATCACTATCATCCCCCTTTTCCATGTATTCCTTTTGAAGAAGTGAATACCTTTGGTACATATCATTTTTATAATTATTTATGTGAAATCATGTATAGCGTAATTAAAATATAGTTTAAATATTTTTTTTGGATTTGATAAGTGGTTTGAGTTTATTAAAGATTATATTAAGTTTGATGTGTGGTTTGAGAGTTTGCGATTTAGGGGTATTTAAGCTCTCAAAATTGTTTGGGAATCACATTTGGTTTGAGCCACACCAATCCTTCACATGACTGGATTTTTTCCTATGGTTTGAATGATTGACATTCACATCATGGAGTGAATTAATAGTACATATATCACTATTTACTGTACGCGCGTGGGCTAAATAAAGTTTAAAAGTTGTATTCAACAATTTATTAAAAAAGTATTATAAGTTAATTATAAAGAGTAGGGAAGTGGTATTCTCTCGGTTCACAGCATTGTATCGCAAAGGTCAAGAGCTGACCGACCGAATGGAGGCAGAGGGGTCTAGTGGGGCCCCTACTTTCAAACAGATAATCATGCAGAAGTAGAGGCAAAATAAGAAGGAAGGGGTCAGGATTTTCGGGCTTGACAATAACAAGCAGATTGGCAGAAGGAATAAGGAGAAAATAAAAGGGGAAACTGACAAGCCAGACAGAACAATGAGAGGCGCAGGCACAGTGAGTGAAAGCCTGATAGGAACTAAAGACAAAATCCCCTCAATAATTAAATCATCAGAAAACGAGGAACGACAATATGATGAAGACAGGGAGCAGACAGACAATAGGCAAGGAAAGCCGGAAAAGGAGGGGGAGCCAAGCTCAAGCCCCAATAAATACGCTTCTTCCAATGGGGTCTGCAAACCAAAAAAGGTCAATAACCTAAGGGTAGTTATAACTAACCCATAGATTCAGGCATACAGAGAGCACATGGCAGAATAGGCTATCATCTGCAAATTTATGGGCATATGGCCATCTGAAAGGACTCTTTGCCATTGGATTAAACAACAATGGAAACCGTGGGGGGATGTCAAGCTTCATTTGGGAGCCAAGGGTTTCTTCACTGTTGTTTTCTCCAACCAAGAAGACAAGGATAGAGTATTTGAGGGTGGCCCATACTTTTTGGCTTCAGCTGGTCTATACATGCGACCATGGAAACCAAACTTCACCTCGGAGAAAGAATCTTTCACTCAAGTCCCAGTCTGGATTCGTTTGTTCTCTCTCCCAATAGACTATTAGGGTCTGAATGCATTGAAACAAATTGGTGACAAGCTGGGAACATTTGTCAAGGCCTCTGAAGCAACCTTACAAAAAAGATATACTTCTTACGCCAAAATATGTGTTGAAATGGACGTTTCTGGGGCACTGCATGAGGGGCTCTGGTTGGAATATAGCGACGAGGACTACTTTCAGGCTATAGATTATGAGCAGATTCCCTTCTGTTGCCGCAAATGTCACGAATATGGGCATTTGATGAGAGACTTCCCTATGATTAGGAAGGAAGTAGAGACCGAAGCAGCACAAGCCCACAAAGACAAAGAAGCCTTCATTAAACCTAAGTCCAGACAGAGAGCTAACAGAAGGAAGAATTTCAAAGGGAATACAGACAGGA
Organism: Pinus taeda; assembly: GCA_000404065.3. Classification (NCBI taxonomy): domain Eukaryota; kingdom Viridiplantae; phylum Streptophyta; class Pinopsida; order Pinales; family Pinaceae; genus Pinus; species Pinus taeda. The sequence continues at coordinate 95,867 of APFE031216778.1, read as the reverse complement.
ACAACCACAGCAACCCTTTTGTGATCTTAGACCCTGAAACAGACTCGGAGGACAAGCACAAAACCCTAACATCAGATGCAGAGCATGAGGAAAAGGAAAAACCAAACAGGGAAGGAACGCATGAAGGGGACCTCAACAATGAAGTGCAAATGCAGGAGAGAACAGAGGAGATAGAAGAAGAAACTAACATGCTCACTAGTGATGGCGGAAGTGAGGATCAAGAATGGGAAGAGGTGCTAGACAGGGAGGGGATGAACCTACCAGTAATTGCTGAGAACTGGAAGTCCCGAGGAATAGAGAACGCATCGGAAGAAGAAATAAGGAAGGTAAACGACCTGTTCATAGCAAGGCAAAAAGCAGAACTTGAAAAGCAGAATAGGAAGCTAGGTGTAGTAAAATGCAATAGCTTACATTCGAAAAGTGTTTTATGGAAATCATTCAGTTCAAAGCAGAAGAAAAGAAGAGGTCACAGAACTAGTGGTGAATTTCTACAGGAACTAGGCATGATCATGATAAACTCAGGGAAGATGAAAGCGCTTAGCGCTTTCCAGTCCTTCCAATAAAAATTAGTTAAACATGAAGATCATCTCGTGGAATGCAAGAGGGCTTAACAGCTAGGAAAAACATAGAATCTTAAAGTGGAAAATCCAGAAATACAGACCGGAAATTATGTTCTTACAAGAAACTAAATGAAACTAAATGTAGCAGCTCCAGTATCAACAGTCTTTGTAGGAAGCTTGGGAGAAATATGGAAGTTTTAGAGAATGAGAGCCAGGGACGAGAAGGTGGCCTTGCAACCATGTGGGACACAAAGGAAATCCAGATGTTATCAGCTGAGGTGAACAAACACTTCATGGTGGTGGAGTTCCAACCCATAGGTAACTCTGGATCTTTCCTCTGTATCAATATTTATAGTCCTCAGAAATTAGAAGACAAAATAATTTTTTTAAATGCATTAACCAGGCTTATTAATAGACATCCAAGGTCTAAGTGTATACTGGGGGGTTATTTCAATATGATAACCACCCTTCTGGAAAAAAAAGGGGGTCTTAGGAAACTTAATAGGGATGCGGAAGCCTTCACAGGTTTCATTGAGGCTGTCAAAATGGTAGACATACACCCTAAGAGTGGCCTTTTCACCTAGAACAACAGAAGGGGGGAGAAAGGTTGATAGCTTCTCACTTGGATAGATTCTTAATCTCAGAAAGCATTATAATGGATGGTATAATAGCAGAATCAGATATCCTTCCCAGTGGGGGGTCGGATCATTGGCCAATTTCGCTTATTATTGAAGTTCAGGGTACCCCAAGGAATAAACCATTTAGGTTTGAAAAATTTTGGTTAGAGCACCCTAATTTCCTCTAGATGGTAAAGAAATGGTGGTCTAAACCTTTGGAGGTGAGAGGATCCAAAATGTTTAATCTACAAAATAGGCTGAAAGAAACTAAAGAAAAGATAAAACATTGGAACAAAACGTTTTTTGGAAATATATTCCAGGAGAAAGCCATTCTAGAGAAAAAACTGGAACAGATTCACAGAAATGGAGCAGAAGGCAACCACAGTGTCGAAGCGATTGAGCAGGAAAAAGTTCTTTCTCAATAGTGGCACAAAAGATGCATACAAGAAGAGATTCTTTGGAAACATAAGTCTAGAATCCAATGGCTAAGAGAAGGGGAGCAGAACACAAAATTTTTTCACAGGTCGGCTCTAGACCATAGAAGTGCTAATATAATTCTCGAGTTGAAAAATAATGCAGGGGAGATACTAAAGAATCACAATGACATATCTGCTCTGCTCTCGGATCACTTCAACTCAACTGCACAGGAACCACCCATAAATAGAGAGGAGGCCATCAAGGAACTTACAGCAGCCATTCCTAAGTCTATTACTTCAGATCAAAATTGGGCCCTATGCAGAGAAATCTCTATGGAGGAGGTGGAGGAAGCAATCAGGAGCATGCCTAATGATAAAGCTCCAGGTCCAGATGGTTTCACCATCAATTTCTACAAGGCCTGTTGGAACACTGTCAAGCAGGAGGTATGGGAGGTAGTGGAGGATTCTAGGCGCTCAGGAACCATTCTAAAATCCATCAACTCCACCTTTCTAGCACTCATACCTAAGGTTGAATAAGAAAAGACACCTGATAAATTTAGACCCATTTCCCTATGTAATGTTATCTATAAAATTATTTCAAAAGTCATCGAAAATAGACTAAAGTCGATACTTCCTGGTATTATCTCGGAAGAGCTAGTTCTAAATGATGATGTAGGGTTGTGGGTTCAGTACAATGTTCTGGTGTTAGTGATCTGATTGATCATATTAATTGAATATTGGTTGATGTTGTTTAAGTTTAAAAGCTTTGATGGGTCCAGTGTGAAAATTTTATGAAACATGGCCTTCAGATTGTGGTGTTTTGATCCAGGATATCCAGTCTGAAAATTCATGAAATGTGGTCCCTGGTGGAAGAGTGGAGTTTTTTGTAGGTTGGCACCTACATACTAGTAAACATATTGGCTAGTACAAGAGCTAGGGGGTTATAGCTCCCTTCTAGTAGAAGTTGGAGAATGAGAGGAGGTTGTAACCTTCTGCAGGTAGAAGCCTGTGTACTGGTATGAGTCTACACCATTACAATATTGTAAACATATTTTCTTATTATTAAAAGAAGACAGAGATGACAACAACAGGTGGTTTTTACCCACATCGGGTTTCCACCTTAAATATTGGTGTTCATGTGTGTTGTTTATGTATGATGTTTTATTCCTCTTTACTGCACTGTCTAATAAATCTCTAATATACTAGTTTAAGCTCAACACATGATAAATTCTCTAAATCACAAGTTCTCTGCATATACACTAGTTTCTTTAAGCACAGTCTCGTGTACACGCTAGTTCATTTCACTAAAGTAGCATATATAGATCTGTTTGGGAAATAAAATTATTGATCCGATAACACTGATTCACCCCCCTCTCAGTATTATTTCCAACACTTCATTGGGTATAAGGATGGTTTATAGGGTTATAAGCTTTGGAACCCAGTAACAAGGAAGGTTGTGTACAACCGAGATGTGGTGTTCAAAGAGATTAAAGATGTTATTAAACATGAATTCCAACCAAAGGAACCTAAGAAGATAGAGTTTGAGCTAAAGGAGGAAGAATCAGACTCTCCAACAAATGTGGAATCAGAAGATGAAGAGCCACAAAATTCAGGTGTGAGAAGATCAGTTCGAGAAAAAAGGCAGCTAGAAAGGTATAGTCCATCTGCTTCCTCTTCAAATTTTCTTTATCTATTACTGATGATGATCCTAGAACCATGAAGGAAGTAGTAGATTCAGAGGATGGAAAACTCTAGAAAGAGGCCATGGTTGATGAAGTGACTTCTTTGAACAAAAATGAGGCATGGGATCTAGTGGAGTTGCTGGTTGGAAGGAAACCCATTGGCAGCAAATGGGTGTTCAAGAAGAAGACAAATGCAGAAGGAAAGGTGGAGAAATACAAAGCTCGGTTGGTAGCAAAAGGTTATCCCAGGTGCCGGGAATGATTTTGGCGATATTTTTTCTCCTATAGCCAAGGTAGCTTCTATTAGATTACTTTTATCTGTTGCTGTTGCTTTTGATTTTGATGTAGACTAGATGGATTTGAAGATAGAATTTCTTCATGGGGATCTAGATGAGGAGATCTACATGAAGCAACCTGAAGGCTTTACGGTGAAGGGTAAGAAAGAACTAGTATGCAAGTTAAAGAAGTCTTTGTATGGGCTAAAACAACCACCAAGGATGTGGTATCAGAAATTTGATACATTTATATGGGGACTTGGCTTCACTAGAAGCAAAGTAGATCACTGTGTATTTTAAATTAATTGGTGATGGTGTTATTTATTTGGTCTTGTATGATGATATGTTATTGGTTGGAAATGACAAAGAAATTATCCAAGATTTGAAGACCCAATTGTCCTCCAAATTCGACATGTAAGATCTTGGTGCTACAAACTATATTTTTGGAATGGAAATTAAAAGAGATCAGGCAAAGATGAAGCTCTAGTTAAACCAGAGGAAGTATGTCGAGACAATATTGCAAAGGTTTAATATGCGAGGTAGTAAACCAGTAAAGGTTCTTATTCCTGTAGGTGTAAAGTTATCTGCTGAACAGTGTCCCAAGACACAAGAAGAGGAAGAGGACATGTCTCATGTTCCATATGCAAGTGTAGTCGGTAGCCTGATATATGCAATGGTATGTACTAGACCAGACATTGCACATGTAGTGGGAGTATTGAGAAGGTTTAATCAAAACCAGGAAAGGAGCATTAGACAATAGTGAAGCCTACTTTCAGGTATTTGCATGGCAGTAGTGATTAAGGTTTTTGCTACCAAGGAAAACAAGGATTGGATATAGTTTTGGATATCATCGCTTTGTTGATGTAGACTGGGCAGGAGATCTGGATCAGAGAAGATCTACAAGTGGCTATGTGTTTAACCTCTTTGGAGGTGCAGTCAGTGGGATGAGTAAGAAACAATATGTAGTGGCATTATCAACTACAGAGGTAGAATACATGGCAGCCACTTATAAGCAAGGAAGCAGTTTGGTTGCAGAGATTGTGTTCAAGTATGTGGTTAGTATAGGGAGATATAAGTATAGACTGTGATAACCAAAGTGCAATTTTATTTGCAAAGAAACTTAGTTATCATTCAAAGATAAAGCACATTGATGTTCAGTATCACTTTGTGAGGGATATGATAGAAGACAAAAAGGTGTTGCTCGTAAAGGTGGACACTTTGAAGAATACTACAGATGCATTGAAAAAATATGTGAGCTCTGAGAAGTTCTCTTGGTGTAAGAAACAATGGACGTTTGAATGCTGGATAAATGACTAACCTCTCCTCTGTCCCCCTGTGGAAAGAAAACAAGTGGGAGAATGTTGAGTGTGTTATATTATTTCCACGACTAACCTATGTAGTTTATGGGGGTGTTAGAGGTCCGCCCCCCATTCATTGAGCCAACTGCACAGTGGGGGGGTCATAGGGGGATTTGAGGGGGGCAGTTAGCCCCCCTCTACAGGGTCTGGGGAAATGCCCGAGGAATTTTTTTTGGACCCTATATTAGGTTGGGCAGACCTACCTATGGTTTTCTGTATGGTTTTTTCACTTAGTTTTGGATGCGATGGTTTTCGATCCATGGTATTGGATGCTTCAGCATGTATAAATATGTATTGTAACATTGAAAGGAACATAATTAAAAATCAAGCTGGTAGTCCCGGCTTCAAGATCCATGGGAAAGTCTCTTTGTATATGTGTTTTATGTGTTATGCTCTCGCATTTTATTTTCTATGTTTTAGAATTCGTATGCAGGTAATTTCTATCCGGGGTTAAAACCTACAGGGTATCCTACTATCACTGTTTACATTGATGGCAAGCCCATTACCAATATATTGATTGATTTAGGAGCAACCATTAATGTAATGACGAAAGAGCTCTTCATCACCTTAGGGTTACATAGACTAAGACACACACCTACAGTGTTGGAATTAGCAGATAGGTCCCGTGTCAAATATGAGGGGATGTTAAAAGACGTAGTGATTATGGTAGATTCTTGGCGATATCCTGTTGACTTCCTTATTTTACAAACTAAATCAAACCTTGGGGGGAATCCTTTAATCTTAGTAAGGTTGTGTCTATCCATTGCAGATGCATTCACAGGATGCAAGTCTAGACACTGCAAATACGCTCTTATTGGATTTCAAGGATATCTCATATTTTCGACATCACTCAAAGATATTCTTAAGATGGCGTAGGTGATCTGACCATTTTCTGTGAAAATATTGTCACATCATCCAGTTCTTCAACTACTAGTGAATATTCTATGCAAAGATTCTATATCGAAATAAATGTCGGCATAGTTCCTCCTTAGCATTTGTGTCAAGGTTCCGCTCTACCATTCATGGTTCCACTAGGTGCTCTTCAAATCCGCTCGGAGCTCTTCCATGCAAATGAGAAAGGCATGTTTTTAAGATTGAAGGGTGGCGGAATTTACAAAGCATCCCACCCTAGTGCGATGGTTAGGGTAGAGAGGTAGAGGTAGGGATGTCGGAGGTTCAAACCCCACCAACCCCCACCATCGTACATACCTTTGGCATGTTATGTGATGGTTACACTAACTTTTGGCTAAATTCACATACAAGAGGCATTTTTGTTATAACCGTCGACGTTTTTGGGATGATGGTTATGATATGGTGGTGTTTCAAAACTACACCATGTATTGTGGGATTGTCACATGGGTGAGGTTGGCGGAACTTTCAACCATGGGTTTGATTCCCACCAGTTTCGGTTTAATATATATGCTATCATTAGGGGAGTTTTGAGGTCTAAAATGGGCCTCCTAAGAAAAATGTACAACCAAAATAAACTTTATCAGAACCAATACAATTCAAGATGATGATGTCAACCATGGGGGATGATTCACCATTTTTGGAGTTAAAAAGTAAAAATATTAAAAAATAATAAAATAAAAAAACTATTTTTTTTAACTTGTATTCTAAACTTATCTCGCTAAGGTTTTACTCAAATTTCGAGCAGGAGTACTCGTTGGATGAAAAATTTAATTCCTCGTCCAAGGAGTACCCATGTTGCATACTTTTGATGGACCCTGCTACACGAAAAATAAGAAATACATGAAAAAACATGATTGCAATCATGTTTTTCATGTATTTCTCATTTTTCGTGTAGCAAGGTCCATCGAAAGTATGCAACATGGGTGCCCCTTAGATGAGGAATCAAAATTTTCATCCAACCAGTGTTGCAACAAAAAAATTGAGTAAAACCATAGGGATTTAAGTTGAAAATATGAGTTGAAAAAATAGTTTTTCTTTCTTCCCTAAAAAAAATGATGATGTAATCTAATCTTATTTTATTATTTCCATTATTATTTTATAATTTCCTTACAAGGCCCATTTTAGACCTCAAAATTCCCCTAATGATATTTGGTACGTGGTCGTGGGTTGTGCTGGGGTGGTGTCTCACCCCTCAGATATAACATATTTTATAACACATGACCATTGTGTGGGGGGGGGTGGGTTGGTGGGGTTGGTGGCTTGCCACCCCACAATTTTTATATTTTTTTGTTTTTTTAATATATAATATGGTTTTTTTTTTTCAATTTTGCTGAAAATAGGGGTTATTAGATGAATTAGTCATTCGACATCTTTTCCCACCTTCGAGAGCCAAGTTCCATATTCCGGACTTGGTCACTTTGTAGAATGATTAAACCTAGCCCACATGGCCACTTTGACCAAAAATTTCACCAACTCTATCTCCCTCATAGAAACTCAGATTGGAGTTCCATTCACACCTTTGAAATTAGGGAAACGAGCACTCTGACAGTGTCCTGGTTTGAGAGAAACATAGCCACTTTGAATTTTGACCTATTTTGAGTTTTTTTTACCTCTGAGTGTCTCTTGAGCCACCTGGATCAGTGGTCCTATGGGAAATGAATCTCCTTGAGGTGAACAATACTTCATATTATTCATTGATGATTCTACTAGAATGTGTTGGATTGACTTATTGAAACATAAAGATGAAGCAATTGATAAATTTAAGGTCATTAAAGTTGTAATAGAAAATGAGTTAAACATAAAAATCAAACATCTTAGATATGATATAGGAGGAGAGTTTATATAAGATGTTTTTTTCGACTTTTGTGAACAACATGGTATCAAGAGGCAATTTTCTATAGCTGGAACTCGTCAAAAAAATGGAGCGGCAGAAAGAATGAACATAAAAATCCAAAAAATGGCACATTCCATGGTTGATAAGTCTAGAAAATCTCATATCTTCTGGGGAGAAGAAACACATACAGTTGTAGATATCCTCAACAAATCTCATATTTGGGCAAACAGTGACAAAACTCCTTATGAACTATGGTTTGGTAAGCCTCCAAATGTCAAACATTTCAGAGTTTTTGGAAACAAATGTTACGTAAAGAATAATGATGATAAACTTTGAAATTTTGAATCTAGAGCTGATGCAGGGATTCTCCTTGGATACTCCTCTGGAAGCAAAGGATATAAACTTTATAAGGAAATGCTCAAAATTTTGTTGAATGCATTGATGTTGTAATTGATTACCCATCCACAGGTACCAAAACGGAAGCAGTAGTAGTTCCTACAACATGCCAAATGGATGTAGGAGGGGGAATTAATGAAGCACCATAAGAAGGAATTGAAATCACAGAAGAATAAAAAAAGACTCATTCAAGGTATGTTCAGAAAAATCATCCGGAATCTCAAATTCTAGGTGAAAGGAAAGCCAGAGTACAAACTAGAAGAACGCTTGTTGGGATTTCCACTTATCTAACCTTACTATCTACTATTGACCCTAAAAAATTAAATCAAGAAAGAAAAGATGAATGTTGGGTTAACACAATTAATGAAGAACTTGATCATATAGAAAAGAACCATACATGGGAACTAGAAACAAGACCTCATGATAAAAATGTTATTGGGACAAAATGGGTACTCAAAAACAAACTAAATGAAAATGGAGAGGTAATTAAAAACAAAGCAAGACTCGTATGCAAAGGCTATGCTCAGTAAGAAGGGATAGACTTTGAAGAAACATTTTCACCCGTAGCCAGAATTGAAGGCATAAGAATGTTCCTTAGATTTTCAAGATTTCATAACTTTAAAGTATATCAAATGGATGTTAAATCTGCATTTCTAAATGGAGATCTAGAAGGAGAAGTTTATATTGAACAACCTAAAGGGTTCATTATAAGAAATGATAAAAATATTGTCTGCAAACTTAAGAAGGCTTTATATGGGCTAAAACAAGCCCCACGTGCATGGTATTATTGCCTTGATAGGTATCTTTAAGAACAAGGCTTCATCAAGGGGTCTGCAGATAGCAATATATATATATATATATATATATATATAAAGACGGATAAGGATAAAAAATTTATTGTTGTTGTTTATGTTTATGACCTCATTTTTGGAAGCAATGAAGAATCTATGAGTCAAGGATTTGCTTCAGTTATGCAGCAAGAATTTGAAATGTCCTTACTTGGTGAACTAACATACTTTCTTGGTCTTCAAGTTCAGCAAGAAAATAATGTTATATTTCTCTCACAAACCAGGCACCACAAGCAAATTTTGAAGAAATATGGAATGGAAGATTGCAAGCCTGTATGTGCACCTATAGTAACAGGATGTAATCTTAGTTCACATGACAAATCTCCTTTTGTAAAAAAACCAAAATATAGATCTATGATTGGGAGCATACTCTTCCTTATAGGCAAAAGACCACATATTATGCATGTAGTTGGGATTATTGGACGATTTCAAGCAAATCCTAAAGAAGCTCATTCCCATGTAGTCAAGAGAATATTCAAGTATTTACAAGGAACTAAATATTTTGGTCTATGGTATGCCAAAGATGCAGATTGGGTAGGTAATATTGATGATTGAAAGAGTACTAGTGGAGGATCATTTTATTTGGGACCTTGCTTGGTATCATGGTTCATCAAAAAACAATTATCCATTGCTTCATCTACTGCTGAGGCAAAATATGTTGCTGGTGCATCTTATTGCACTCAACTTATATGGATGATTCAAATATTGCAAGACATTCGGATCATTATCCTCAACCTATACCTATTTTGTGTGATAATAATAGTGCCATAAGTATTTCTCGAAATCCTATTGTGCACTAAAAAACCAAGCACATTCCAATTAAATATCACTTTCTGAGAGAACAAGTGATTGAACAAAAGGTCAAAATGGAATATGTTCCCTCAACGGAAAACGTTGGGCATATATTTACAAAGCCACTTCAACATGATTCCTTTGAATATCTTAGATAGAAACTGATAATGGTCTCTGCCACATCACTTTGCTAATTATTACGATACCTCTTTCATGTTGAGGGGGAGATGATACTGAAATTACTACAGTTTAATTTTTGTACGTGGATCACATGAAGGACAGTCATGTATATATGCGAGTTTGGTTCTGGACAATAGCATATGTTTCTCAATGAAGAATAAACAATGGAATATACTCAAGGAGAGGTTTTGATATATTCAGTCAGTGGTTTTGTGGCCCTCTGCTTCTTATGTTGTTTGGTTACAGTCTGTTGTTTCTCAAATGAAACTTAGAACTAATATTGGTTTATGATGGTTTCTATATTAAATTGTTTCTTTGATGGCCTTAATGATTTCTGAAGTTTCTTTAATGACTTTAATATAAATATGACCAATCATGACATTAAATAGATGACACGGGTTCAGGGGGAGCATTTGCTACATTTCTAATAGTGAATCATTGGCATTATGACTTCTTGATCATTCCTTGTTGTATAATGATGATCATATTGCTGCTATGAGATGATCAAAATATAGATTCTTATTTTTGAATGATGGTTGTTGACGACTATCATGGTCTTTCTACCTCTCTATTGAGGTATTTATTTTTTGTTTTAAATGTCATATTTGTCTCTTTATGTAAAGGTCATATAAATACCCATGATGTAAAATTGTAATATCCAGTCAAGTAAATTATGTATTTAATCCCTTTGCTTTGGGCACTTAATGTAATATTGAGTCAAATATGTAACCCCACTGTGTTGGGTGATTGATATCAGCATGAGTCCTTGATGATAGGAAAATCCATATTTGGCTAAGTCATAATGTCATGCACTTCTTTGTATATCTCCTAGAATATTCAACATATGCTCAGGGGGAGCATGATTAGTGCCCATATTCAGTAACATGAGATCTATAGTGCTCATCTCTCCAAAAGGAGAATGAAGTCTTCATTTAGCATTGGTCATCCCTTTTCCCTTGATGTCAAAGTGGGAGAGAATCTGTGTGTTTGGAGAATGCTTGGTGACTTGGGGAAGAAGTTTGGCATGTCTACAGATGTGTTTACAAGTATTTATAGGTAGTGGTAACCAATCACGAAAGTGGTTGCCATCAAGTCCAAAGTGGGATATTGTTGGAATTATGACTAATGTGTTGTCTTTAATGGAAACCTACTTGATAACAATGTTCACATGATAGTAACAGTATCAGTATACAGGCTAGTACAAATGTGACAAAGAGATTAGGCAAATGAATATCAATTCATATATAAAGGAATGATATAGGTAAAGTGTACAAAAATATACGTTGGTATTGTGAACAAAGACCGCGTACATATATAGGTATGGTGAAGCAAATCTGCATACACTTTTCAAACTATAGTATTCTTAATACCAGGGATCTTTACCATGGTATTGGACCATAGTAATGAGCGCGACAACAGATATTTGATCTTGTCAAAGAATATCATCAACATAACTACAAAATTGGCCTAAAGTCTTGGCTAAGGCCTAATCTATATGAGGAGATGGAGATCAAAGTGCTATGTGTTGAAAATGTAACATGAAAATCCTAATTTAATTGGTCCTTGAATTAAATTAGGAATTAAATTGTAATTCCACAACTCATGACAACTTGTAATAGTTAACTAAGCTAATTTGACATAGTTACCTCAGTTAATTCGAGTTGAGGGTCTAAGTCGAGCCATGTAGAGTGTCTCTTACAATTAGGAGCACTAGTTTATTTTATTTTGAGTTGTAATTATTTAATTCAGTCGAACTGAGTTAAAGTCAGTTAAACTAGTTTCAAGTGATGGAGGAATTAGTGGATGATCCAGTAGTGAGGTGTAACTTACTATAGTGGGGTGTAACTTACTGTAGTGAGGTGTAACTTGTAGTAGTGGGGTGTAACATGTGGTATTGGGGTCTAACCTACAGTAGTAGGGTGTAACCTACAGTGATCAACTAGTAAATGGAATATTCACTGATAATTAAATCAATCATGTCAGATCAAAGAAAGACACATTTGAGATTGGACTTCAGGGATAGTGTACTATCAGTTGTAAAATTAATTAAGTTAAACTGATGGTGAATGTAATGAGAGAAAGGCCTATGAGGATTGCGCAATTCATAATTGTGGAATTTCCCAATTAAATATGGGCTAATTCCTAAGGGAACAGCACAAGGAAATATGGACTTGGGAAAGGAATAATTTGGCTAAGTATTAGCTTGAGCTTGTCTAGGAAGCAATGAGATAAATAGAGATAGTGCAGAGGTTGCTCGGGCTTGAGAGAAACATTGTAATCTTCTCATATTTTCTGATTAATGTAATATACATATAGCAGGGGTTTTTAGCTTTGGATTTCCCAGAAAAATCATTGTATTATGTGTGATTGAATTATTTCTCTTTTATTCTTCATGATTTCATTTATCGTTTATTGTTTATGCTAATGAATAGAGTAGATTCAAGTCAATTTTTTTAGCATATTACAAAATGTAGCTTGAATCTACAAGGAATATCTACATCAAATCATAGTTGAAATCACTATAGAAGAGGATAATATGAGTTTGTCTTTTGCAAGAGAAACTGAATTGGAAGTATAATACTTCAGAGCCAGCAGGCTTTTGTTCTATGGATCGAGACTCGAATATGCCCTTGAGGGTAGTTCAAACTATAGTGCTTGGAAGGATAGGATGGATGTAGCATTTGAAGGCAATGAGCTTAAGGAATTCATAGACAAATATATTCATAAGCCAGTTGATGCTCAGGTTCTGGCAGAGTGGAGAAAGTGTCTGGAAAATGAGGGAAGGATTATCCTAAAAGGAGTTTGATATCATATTTTCTCGAAACTCCATGGTAAGGAGACTCCATTTGCAATGTGGAAGGCCTTGACAGATCTGTTTAACAAGAATTACCACATCAAGATGGCACTGAAGGACAAGCTCAGGAAGATCAAGATCGAGAAGGGTAACACAATATAGAATTACTTGTCCAAGTTCACCCAATGTGAGGATGAGCTTGGAAGTGTCGGTGTTATCCTTGTTGAAGATGATATAGTCAGCTTAGAACTTCTAGGCCTTCCCAAGAGTTGGCACACCTACCAAGACTCAGTTAATAGGAGGTAAAAGATACCATAGTGAGAGCGGTTGTGGTCTGACTTGGTACAAGAAGAGATTTGACAGAACACCAAAGATGGATCCTCATCCAAGCATATGATGAGGAGAACTATGCCTTAGCTAGAAAGCTAAAGAAAGGGAAGGGGAAGCCATCCCGTTCTAGATCAGATTCCAGTAACGGCAAAAAGTAGAAGGACTTGTCGAATATTAAATTTTTTCACTGTCACAAGCTCGGACATTATGCCACAAAGTGTCTACACAATAAGGGTAGTAAGAAGGCCTCAAGAGGAGTGTCAGGTGAAGCTCTTGCTTCACAATTCGAGCTAGATTTCACCCTCATCGCTTGCAAGGTGACATCAGTGATGAGTAGTGTGCGGTACCTAGATAGTGGAGCCTCTTTCCATATGAATGATAGCAAAGAGTTCTTTAGTGACTTGGAGGAGAAGGACCTCCAGACGCACAACAAGATGGGAGATGACGCGTCGTATGGTATGATCGACATTGGTACCATTACCTTTCATAGGGAGTTTGGTTCTCCTATCACATTAAAGATGTCATGTATGTTCTAGGTTTGAAGATGAATTTGGGTTCAGTTGCCATGTTGGAGTACCATTGCTATGATTTGATATTTAGTACATAGGCTCAGGACATGTGAAGTGGATCAAGGTTCAGGTGAAGAACCTCTACAAATTGGATGTAGAAGACTTTGCTAATTTGAGAACAAAAATAGAGAAGGTACATAGCTAAGACATAGATGAGTTGTGGCATGGAATATTAGGTCACTTGCACCACAGATCTTTGAAGATCATGCAACAAATTTCTACAGGATTTCCCAAGTGTACACTAGATCAGAGAGACACATGAAAAGGGTGTACATTGGTGAAGTACACCAAAGCTTCCTTTCATCATAAAGATAGTCGAGTGCAAGAGATCCTTGATAGATTTCAATAAGATGTGTGTGGACCATTCTCGATAGTATCAGCAACTAAGCACATGTATTATGTAATATTAGTTGATGACTTTTCTCGTAAACATTCGATTTTCTTCATGTATAAGAAAGATCAAATGTTCGCTAAAGTTTTTTGAATTCAAAGCACTTGTCGAGAAAGATATTGGTAAGAAAGTTAAAGCCCTCAAAAGTGATAATGATGGAGAATGTGTGTTGTTCAAGAAATTGTCCATCAAAAGGCATTGGATGGGAGTTCATATCACCTCGTAACCCACAAATGAATTGGGTGGCTAAAAGGAAGAATAGAAGTATTGTGGGAGTTGCATGGATGATGTTACATGATCATGGCATACTGGTGCACTTATGAGCTGAAGCATGCAACACAACCATTTATTTGTAGAACAAAAGTCCTCATTGAATTCTTGGGATGAGTACACCAAAGGAACCATTTTCAAGTGAGAAACCAAATGTGGCACACTTCAGGATATTTGGTTCATCAGTCTGTTGTCACGTTACCAAGGATGCATGGAAAAACCTAGAGCCAACATTTTAGTTGGGCATATTTGTGGGGTACACAGATACACCTCACAACTATCGGGTGTACCTTCCATCCAAAACGATTACAGTGGTTCATAGAGATGTGAAGTTCGATGAAGAGAAGGCCATTATATGTTCCCTTGAGAGGGAGATTTAGTTACATGTAGATGAGGATCTTTTAGCTCCGAAGGAGCGACCTTAGGATGATGTGGAATAGCCACATGCAAAGGAGCAGAGAGTGGAAGAATCACTCATGCAAAAACTTCCAGAGATGGAAGGAAGCAAACAAGAGAGGATGAAAGATTGATGCATGACTCTAGAGAGAATGTGAGAGCAACCACATCAAGGCACAGGCTGAGGAGGTCACCAGATCAGTACACTGGATACATGGCATTGATGAGTGAGAGTTTAGAGGTTGAGCCATCCTCATTCGAGGAAGCAATGCAACAACCAGTATGTGTTGATGCCATGGTTGAGGAGTATGAATCCATTATCAAAAATATTGTTTTGGAAGTGGTCCCAAGACCAATAGGCAAGTCAGTGGTGAGTTCCAGATGGATTTACAAGATAAAGTAAGGAGCAAATGGGAGTATGGAGAAACACAATGGCAGATTTGTGGCTAGAGGATTCTATCAGAAGGAGGGAATTGATTATGATGATACCTTTGTTGTATAAGAAAGGTACTTTTCAATCAGATATGTTCTAATGTTGTCAGCACAGATGGGATGGAAGATACATCAGATGGATATGAAGAAAACATTCCTCAACGATGTGATTGAGCAATAGTTGTATATTGAGCAACCGGAAGGATTTGAGACCTTAAATAGAGAGTCACATGTGTGTAGCCTCAAGTGAGTGTTGTATGGACTGAAACAAGCGCTGCATGCTTAGTACACCAGGATTGACAACTATTTCACCGGGTTGGACTTCACCAAAAGTGAAGTAGATGCGAACCTTTATCATATTGTGGTTGAAGGTAAATTTTTTATTATAGTATTATATTTTCATGATTTGATTCTAACAGGTGATGAGAAGCTAATAAAATCATGCACATAGGATCTTGCAAGAGAATTCAAGATGAAAGACCCAAGGTAAATGCATTACTTTCTCGATATGGAATTATGGAAAGGAGATGCGGAAATTTTTGTCTCTCACGGCAAGTATGCCAACAAGATACTGAGGAAGTTCCACATGGAGAGAAGCAAACCCATGGAGACTCCTCTAGCAAGTAATTAGAGGAAGAAATATGCTACTTCAAGTGAAGCAGTGGAGGATTCTATTTATAGACAACTTGTGGTTTCACTTATGTATTTGGTGAACACACGATCGGACATTTGTTTTGGAGATAACAATCTTAGTCAAGTTATGGTTAAGCCAACAAAACTCATTTGGAAGGTAGCTAAGCATGTATTTAGATACCTCAAATGTACCACTCAATTTGGTCCTTAGTACAAATGGAAAGAGGGAGTGAAGCTTCAAGGATTCACAGATGAAAATTGGGAAGGGAGTCTATCCGAAAGGAAGAGAACATTAGGGGGAATCTTTAGTATTGGGTCAGTAAAATATTCTTGGTATAGTAGGAAGGAGAGATCATTTGCACTCAGTTCAGCAGAAGAAAAGTACATGGTTGCTAGTCAAGCATCTTGTGAGGCTATCTGGATGAGAAAAATCTTCGTTGGATTATTTGGTTAGCATATGGATCCTACTATCATTTTCTGTCACAATCAGAGTTGTATCAAACTCTCTGAGAATCCATTATTTCATTATCGATCCAATCATATTGACATCTAGTATCACCATCTACGAGATTGTGTGCAGAGGAGAATCAAGTTGCTGGAGTACATTGCTAAAAAGGAGCAAGATGCAGATATTTTTACAAAGGCATTTTCAAGATGCAAATTCCAGTTTCACAGAGGCAGGATTAGCGTAGCAGATAATCCCTTTCTTGTTGAGAGCGAATGTTGAAAATGCAACATGAAAATCCTAATTCAATTTGTCCTTGAATTAAATTGGGAATTAAATTGTAATTCCACATCTCATGAAAACTTGTAATATTTCACTAAGTTAATTTGACTTAGTTAGATCAGTTAATTTGAGTTGAGGGTCTAATGTAGAGTGTCTCCTACAATTAGGAGCAGTAGTTGAGTTTATTTTGAGTTGTAATTATTTAATTTAGTCCAACTAATTTAAAGTTAGTTAAACTAGTTCCAAATGATGGATGAATTAGTGGGAGACCCACTAATGAGGTGTAGCTTACTATAGTGGGGTGTAACTTACTGTAGTGGAGTGTAACCTGCAACAGTCGCATGTAACATATTGTAGTGAAGTATAACTTATTAGAGTGGGGTGTAACCTATGATAATGGGGTGTAACCTATGGTCGTGGGGTGTAACATGCAATAGTGGGGTCTAACATGTAGTGATCAACAAATAAACTGAAGATTCACTCATAATTAACTCGCGCATGTTAGATCAAAGAAAGATCAAGTTGATATTAGAGCTTAGGCATAGTGTACTATCATTTGTAAAATCATATAAATTAAATCGATGGTGCATGCAATCATAGGAAGGCCTATGACGATTGCACAATTCATAATTGCAGAATTTCCCTATTAAATATGGGTTGATTCCCAAGGGAAAAACAAGAAAGAAATAGGGACTTGGTCAAGCAATAATTTAGTTAAGTATTGGTTTGATCTTGTCTGGGAAGTAGTGAGATAGATAGAGATAGTGTAAAGGTTTCTCAGGCTTGAGAAAAGCATTGTAATCTTCTCATATTTTCTGATTAATGAAATAAACATATAGCCGGGGTTTTTAGCTATGGATTTCCCCAAAAAAACATTGTGTTATGTGTGATTGAATTCTTTATCTTATAAGCTTCCTGATTTCATCGATTGTTTATTGTTTCCATTGATGAGTAGAGTAGATTCAAGTCAATTATTTTAGCAAATTACAATCTATAATTTGAATCTACAAAACATTTCTACGCTAGGTGTGAAAGTTATGGGTTATTAATGAATGGTTTGATTTGAAATATGTGTGCACCAAGGGGAATGAAGGAGGTTTAGATTTGATAGACCTGAAAGCATTATAGTGAGTAATAAACATGCTTGCTTGATCCTTTATGATTATGACTAGCAATGATAAATTTGTGATAGTAATGATATGAACATGTGATAGTAAGGGTTGTGAAATATGTTTTGTGGTTGCAACTAAGGAATGATTTAATAATTGCATATATGTATGCAAGTTTTCTTTAGAGAGATTGTGTATATACATAGATCTACTTCACGGGAGTCATGTATATATTCTGAAAAATGTCAAAATTTGTATGCAGGTGTGAAATATTAAAGTGTGTACATATGCTGGTGTTCTTTATAAAAGTCGCGTACAACTTCTATGGTTTTGAAGTATGAACTCTTAATGATGGTTGATCAGTTCAGATTTGTTTGCTACTGTACGTCAATGATGTCTCTCTAATAATATATGTCTTTGACAATACTATTTGGGTTGAACTGATTGTGGAATAAAATGCTAACTTAGTGATGATGTTGTTGTATATTGATATGTATTTGGTTCTATGATTTTTGATGTGTTTAGTATGTGATGTCATGATTGTTTCATTGTGACAATGATTCAAATTTATGTATTAGTGTTTTTGAGATCCATACGCAGGTACGATTAAGAATAGTAGCATATACATCTAATGTATTATTGATCAGGGTTTGCAGTGGCATCAGTTGGTATTTTTGATGGGTATGAGTGTTTGGCTTGGTATATTGGTGAGTGGTATGCATTGTCATAATCTGTTCTAATCTAATTGCATTAGTTACATTTCTTGACTTGATGATTCAGTTGGTTCAGTATTTGAGTAATTGATTTCAGATAGTTGAAAGTGGAACTAGTTTGAAACATTCGGAAAGGTGATCCATAAAGAGCTAGGGATAGCAGTCTTTAGAAATGGAGTTGTAGCTTCCTTCCAGCAGGAGATGGGAAACGAGAGAAGGTGGTATCCTTCTGTAGGTAGGAGCATGCGTACTAGTTAAATTCTGCACCAACACAATATTGTAAGAAGATTATTTTATTTTTAAAATAAGACAGAGACAACAATGACCGTAGTTTTGTCCCACATTCGGTTTCCACCTAGAAAATCTTAGTGTTCATGTGTGTTGATGCGTTTCTTATGTATTAGTGATCTATCTTCTCTCTACTCCTCATAGTTTTTTGTTAATACACGTTTTAATGAAGTGATGATGCATTGGTTAAAGCTTAACAAATCATGAATTCTATGTAATGTTAGTTGATTAGATATACACAGTTTTCTTTCATCACAGTCGTGTATGTACATGGGTTCATTGAATAATATTCGTGTATATAAATTGGAATAAGAAAAGTAAAATTGAAGAAAGTTTTAAAAATATTGATAACCAACCCCCCCCCCCCCCCCCCCCCCCCCCTCTCAGTTTTTTTCCTTAACAAAAAAGTCATTGTAATTGTCTTAGTAATTTTGAAACTCAGTGTAAACAAATAGTGCCTTCATTATGAAAGACTGGTACCATCCATTCCCTCCCACACAATAGTGACATTGTTTATAATGGACCATCCTTGAGTGAAAATAATATATTTTGGCTAAAGATGTTAGAGTGATATATGTCACCCATGGAAGTCTATGAGTGGAATATGTACGTCATCCCACAATACTATCAAGCACCAAGGGAGGACAAGAATTGTAGCCCCGCCACCCTATGTCCCAAATTTACCTTCATTGTGATCAAAATAAAAACCTTGTTTCTAAGGTAAATTACAAAAAGGTTGGATGAAACATGAAAGCCATCATGAATCCTTTCGAATGTACAATATTTACCCCACTTAATAAAACCAATAGTTGGTAGAGTGTTGTTTGTGAGTGTCATTGTGAGCTTGGGCATTCTAAGAGGTCACTTTCATTGGAAACCTACACGGATATACATTTTCACTCGTGCCAAAGGAATTACAAGCTAAAATACTCATATCAAAGTAGATTACCAAGGAGGCTTACTTTGGTCATATATAATGGTTATCAATATCATTAGCTTTTGTTATTGTCCTACAAATGTAGGAAAGGATGTGGTGAGTTAACATGCCTACCCCTCACATTTATTTTCTCATATGAATTTCCTCCAATTCCATGGGAGCAACATCCCCACTATAGCCAACCATGTATGATGCATTAGTAGGGTGATGTTTGTTTGTCACAGGTAGGTCTAAAATTTGGTTATGTTGGTTCCTTTTCCCTTATGCACAACTTCAATGCCAACACCTTAATCTATTTTGGGAGTCTATGAAGCTTGATAGGTAGGGCTAGTTTGAGTATCTATGTTTGCTTTAGCAATAATATGTGTCATAAGCAGACACTCTCGAGTGTGATGCTCTAGCCTTGGAAACAAAAACAAGAATTAGGAAAATTAATGTAGTAGAGTAGCTTCTAAGGGACATAGCTAGCAATATGAATGTGTATGAATTCCTTGAAGCCCATTGACAAGTGACTCACACATACTTATGAAATTGAGTAATAGGGATGAAAATATTTTTGGTTCTTCATAGATGAATTCCCTTAATGGGGGATAATCCATCAAATGCCTTTTTAAAACATTGTGGGAAACTCAAGGAAGTTATCGAAACTAGGTATAGTAACTAGACATCTTAGATAGCCAAAATGTTAGGAACCATTAGACTGTGACTACTATGGTATTCTAGCATACACGGGGACTACACAAAAAGCTCTAGTATGGTATTCCATCATATTCCATCATGATTACTATGGTATTCCATCACATTCAATATTAGGTTCAAGAATAAAGTTTTCATTACCTTATGGTATACCTCTTAGATAAGTTTTTAAAGAGCATTGGGTATCAATAATTCTAGAGAGCCTTAGGGGATATTAGTAATTGTGGGTAGAGACACATTATTGAGAAAAAAGTAAAAATAAGTTAGAAGAGTCCATTAAAACACGACAAAAAACCATTTATTTGAGAAATAAACTAAACTATAACCAATATTACAACGATAATATAATTACTTTCCAAATTTTAGAATATATCTATCTTCAAAAAATATCCATCCTCAAAGCATCACATTAGCATAAAAATTTCAAAAAAAATATCCAAAGTCTTTCTTTAAACTTAATTAAATATAATTAATTTCATATTTATTTTCTAATATATAAACTAAATAAGAAAATTTTATGACTTCTTATATTAACATCTTCATGAATATACAAGTTGTTATATAAGTCTCCACCGTGTCAAATGATATGAATGGCCTCGAGGTAGTCTCCACAATGTGAAATGATGTGAATGACATTGAGGTGAGAAGAATGTAAGGTCATACTGAAAAACAAATTTAGGAATATTTAGACTAGTATTATTGGTTTAGCTGTGTCATAACGCTAGTTACATATCTGCTCGATTTCCTGAACCTTACATTATTAAAATTTGTTCAATATTAAAATGTGTTGGTCTGCGTTGTAAAGTTTTGGATCTGAGGTTTCTTTCATATATCATATCGGCTGTAAAGGACTATTAGGTTGGACTTAGTCACGTGCTTGGAGTAACATAAAGGTGATAATTCGTAGTTTATACACTTTTAGATTTGAGGTTTCTTTCATATATCATATTGGCTGTACATGACTACCAGGTTGGACTTAGTCATGTGCTTGGCGTAACATAAAGATGATAATTCGCAGTCTATACACTCACACTACTACGGTTATTATGATGTAACAATAAAGCAGAAGGTCCAGAGAACGACTTTCATTAAAATACTACAACAGAGAGATAAGCTGGTGTGGGGATTGGATATAGTTATGGCAATCCTGCACTGTAAGAAATGGGTGGAATTCTGGAAAAAATCAGAGCAGCCAGATATTAGAAGAGACCACGAACAACAAGAGTTCGTGGGTAATGGATCCGTGGATTTGAGAGGAAGGCCTGTTCTCAGAACACAATCTGGTCTATGGAAAGCTTCACTTTTCATCATGGGTGTGTCTTGACCTTATACTGATATCTTTGTATCCTCATGATCGGGGTTAAATATTTCAGGTCTATTTGTGAGTAAATAGAGTTAAAGGCTGTGTGATGTGAATAACTTTCATTAAATTCTTAGAAATCATAGTAATGAATATTTTAAGTCTATACATAGACTTAGCAAGTGTGATTCATTTCTATGAATTTTTTTAAGTTTATAGATAGAGTCGGCCAGTGTTATTCATTATTAAGTCTATTCTGATGAAAAACTGGTTGGAAACTTCCACTAAAAAAGCTCATTATAATAGATCTAGAAAAATCTAATCAAAATTCCATATCTAATTATCTAATTATATGTATGCCAATGTAATTTTGCAGTAGCTCAATTCAGCGACGGACTGACATTCTTCGCGCTTTCATCAAACTTGATCATCTATTTAACAACCGTCTTGCACGAAGGGGTAGCAAATTCTGTTAAAAATATCAACTACTGGATAGGTGTCATGGCCGCTGTCTTCATTACAGGGGCCTTTATAGCAGATGGTTACTGTGGGCGGTACTGGATGGTGCTTGTGTCCTTATTTGTTTATTTCTTGGTGAGTCTAAAACCCTCAAGACTCGATATAATCTTGATTATAGTTTTTCTGATCATGCAAAGGCATCTATTGGGTGCTTATTTATATGTTATAAATCAATGTTTCAGGGATTGGTTTTGATGACACTTTCAGCCTCTCTGTCAGCTCTGAAGCCACCTGATCAATGTGATGCAATATGCAGCAAAGCAACCAAGAAACAAATTGGTGTTTTCTTCTTGGCTCTGTATTTGGTATCGTTCGGGGCTGGTGGCCTCAAGCCCTCTCTGGAAGCACTTGGTGCAGACCAATTTGATGAGGAAGATGAGACTGAAAAGCTTAAGAAGAATTCCTTCTTTAATGTCTGGTATTTCTTTTTCTGCAGTAGTTTTATCTTTGCAGTCACTGTTATCCCGTACGTCCAGCAGAACCTCAGCTGGGGATTAGGGTTCGGTATCCAAACAGTTGCCATGGGTATCGGCATTGTTGTGTTTTTGTTTGGAACGCCATTCTACCGACAAAGGCTTCCGGGAGGCAACCACATGTCTAGTTTCGCTCAGGTTGTAGTTTCCGCTATAAGAAAAAGAAATATTGACATGCCTTCAGATATTAACTTGCTTTACAAGAATCAGGATGTGGAGTCCATAAAATCAGGCCAGAGGCTTCTGTCGCACACAGATAATTTTCAGTAAGTAATTAAAAAAAAAAAACTATCATAGGATTTGTTAATTATGTTTATGCTTTTTGCTGGATGGAGAGTAAAGATTTAAAAGTATATATTTTAATATTTTAGAATATTTTAAAAATATATATAAATCAGGATGTGGAGTCCATAAAATCAGGCCAGAGGCTTCTGTCGCACACAGATAATTTTCAGTAAGTAATTAAAAAAAAAAAACTATCATAGGATTTGTTAATTATGTTTATGCTTTTTGCTGGATGGAGAGTAAAGATTTAAAAGTATATATTTTAATATTTTAGAATATTTTAAAAATATATATAAATTAAAGGTGAATATTTATTTTTGTAGTGGTTATGTCGAAGCGATTGAGCAGGAAAAAGTTCTTTCTCAATAGTGGCACAAAAGATGCATACAAGAAGAGATTCTTTGGAAACATAAGTCTAGAATCCAATGGCTAAGAGAAGGGGAGCAGAACACAAAATTTTTTCACAGGTCGGCTCTAGACCATAGAAGTGCTAATATAATTCTCGAGTTGAAAAATAATGCAGGGGAGATACTAAAGAATCACAATGACATATCTGCTCTGCTCTCGGATCACTTCAACTCAACTGCACAGGAACCACCCATAAATAGAGAGGAGGCCATCAAGGAACTTACAGCAGCCATTCCTAAGTCTATTACTTCAGATCAAAATTGGGCCCTATGCAGAGAAATCTCTATGGAGGAGGTGGAGGAAGCAATCAGGAGCATGCCTAATGATAAAGCTCCAGGTCCAGATGGTTTCACCATCAATTTCTACAAGGCCTGTTGGAACACTGTCAAGCAGGAGGTATGGGAGGTAGTGGAGGATTCTAGGCGCTCAGGAACCATTCTAAAATCCATCAACTCCACCTTTCTAGCACTCATACCTAAGGTTGAATAAGAAAAGACACCTGATAAATTTAGACCCATTTCCCTATGTAATGTTATCTATAAAATTATTTCAAAAGTCATCGAAAATAGACTAAAGTCGATACTTCCTGGTATTATCTCGGAAGAGCTAGTTCTAAATGATGATGTAGGGTTGTGGGTTCAGTACAATGTTCTGGTGTTAGTGATCTGATTGATCATATTAATTGAATATTGGTTGATGTTGTTTAAGTTTAAAAGCTTTGATGGGTCCAGTGTGAAAATTTTATGAAACATGGCCTTCAGATTGTGGTGTTTTGATCCAGGATATCCAGTCTGAAAATTCATGAAATGTGGTCCCTGGTGGAAGAGTGGAGTTTTTTGTAGGTTGGCACCTACATACTAGTAAACATATTGGCTAGTACAAGAGCTAGGGGGTTATAGCTCCCTTCTAGTAGAAGTTGGAGAATGAGAGGAGGTTGTAACCTTCTGCAGGTAGAAGCCTGTGTACTGGTATGAGTCTACACCATTACAATATTGTAAACATATTTTCTTATTATTAAAAGAAGACAGAGATGACAACAACAGGTGGTTTTTACCCACATCGGGTTTCCACCTTAAATATTGGTGTTCATGTGTGTTGTTTATGTATGATGTTTTATTCCTCTTTACTGCACTGTCTAATAAATCTCTAATATACTAGTTTAAGCTCAACACATGATAAATTCTCTAAATCACAAGTTCTCTGCATATACACTAGTTTCTTTAAGCACAGTCTCGTGTACACGCTAGTTCATTTCACTAAAGTAGCATATATAGATCTGTTTGGGAAATAAAATTATTGATCCGATAACACTGATTCACCCCCCTCTCAGTATTATTTCCAACACTTCATTGGGTATAAGGATGGTTTATAGGGTTATAAGCTTTGGAACCCAGTAACAAGGAAGGTTGTGTACAACCGAGATGTGGTGTTCAAAGAGATTAAAGATGTTATTAAACATGAATTCCAACCAAAGGAACCTAAGAAGATAGAGTTTGAGCTAAAGGAGGAAGAATCAGACTCTCCAACAAATGTGGAATCAGAAGATGAAGAGCCACAAAATTCAGGTGTGAGAAGATCAGTTCGAGAAAAAAGGCAGCTAGAAAGGTATAGTCCATCTGCTTCCTCTTCAAATTTTCTTTATCTATTACTGAT
Organism: Pinus taeda; assembly: GCA_000404065.3. Taxonomy (NCBI): domain Eukaryota; kingdom Viridiplantae; phylum Streptophyta; class Pinopsida; order Pinales; family Pinaceae; genus Pinus; species Pinus taeda. Next base: position 71,074 of record APFE031216778.1, on the reverse strand, counting down.
GATGATCCTAGAACCATGAAGGAAGTAGTAGATTCAGAGGATGGAAAACTCTAGAAAGAGGCCATGGTTGATGAAGTGACTTCTTTGAACAAAAATGAGGCATGGGATCTAGTGGAGTTGCTGGTTGGAAGGAAACCCATTGGCAGCAAATGGGTGTTCAAGAAGAAGACAAATGCAGAAGGAAAGGTGGAGAAATACAAAGCTCGGTTGGTAGCAAAAGGTTATCCCAGGTGCCGGGAATGATTTTGGCGATATTTTTTCTCCTATAGCCAAGGTAGCTTCTATTAGATTACTTTTATCTGTTGCTGTTGCTTTTGATTTTGATGTAGACTAGATGGATTTGAAGATAGAATTTCTTCATGGGGATCTAGATGAGGAGATCTACATGAAGCAACCTGAAGGCTTTACGGTGAAGGGTAAGAAAGAACTAGTATGCAAGTTAAAGAAGTCTTTGTATGGGCTAAAACAACCACCAAGGATGTGGTATCAGAAATTTGATACATTTATATGGGGACTTGGCTTCACTAGAAGCAAAGTAGATCACTGTGTATTTTAAATTAATTGGTGATGGTGTTATTTATTTGGTCTTGTATGATGATATGTTATTGGTTGGAAATGACAAAGAAATTATCCAAGATTTGAAGACCCAATTGTCCTCCAAATTCGACATGTAAGATCTTGGTGCTACAAACTATATTTTTGGAATGGAAATTAAAAGAGATCAGGCAAAGATGAAGCTCTAGTTAAACCAGAGGAAGTATGTCGAGACAATATTGCAAAGGTTTAATATGCGAGGTAGTAAACCAGTAAAGGTTCTTATTCCTGTAGGTGTAAAGTTATCTGCTGAACAGTGTCCCAAGACACAAGAAGAGGAAGAGGACATGTCTCATGTTCCATATGCAAGTGTAGTCGGTAGCCTGATATATGCAATGGTATGTACTAGACCAGACATTGCACATGTAGTGGGAGTATTGAGAAGGTTTAATCAAAACCAGGAAAGGAGCATTAGACAATAGTGAAGCCTACTTTCAGGTATTTGCATGGCAGTAGTGATTAAGGTTTTTGCTACCAAGGAAAACAAGGATTGGATATAGTTTTGGATATCATCGCTTTGTTGATGTAGACTGGGCAGGAGATCTGGATCAGAGAAGATCTACAAGTGGCTATGTGTTTAACCTCTTTGGAGGTGCAGTCAGTGGGATGAGTAAGAAACAATATGTAGTGGCATTATCAACTACAGAGGTAGAATACATGGCAGCCACTTATAAGCAAGGAAGCAGTTTGGTTGCAGAGATTGTGTTCAAGTATGTGGTTAGTATAGGGAGATATAAGTATAGACTGTGATAACCAAAGTGCAATTTTATTTGCAAAGAAACTTAGTTATCATTCAAAGATAAAGCACATTGATGTTCAGTATCACTTTGTGAGGGATATGATAGAAGACAAAAAGGTGTTGCTCGTAAAGGTGGACACTTTGAAGAATACTACAGATGCATTGAAAAAATATGTGAGCTCTGAGAAGTTCTCTTGGTGTAAGAAACAATGGACGTTTGAATGCTGGATAAATGACTAACCTCTCCTCTGTCCCCCTGTGGAAAGAAAACAAGTGGGAGAATGTTGAGTGTGTTATATTATTTCCACGACTAACCTATGTAGTTTATGGGGGTGTTAGAGGTCCGCCCCCCATTCATTGAGCCAACTGCACAGTGGGGGGGTCATAGGGGGATTTGAGGGGGGCAGTTAGCCCCCCTCTACAGGGTCTGGGGAAATGCCCGAGGAATTTTTTTTGGACCCTATATTAGGTTGGGCAGACCTACCTATGGTTTTCTGTATGGTTTTTTCACTTAGTTTTGGATGCGATGGTTTTCGATCCATGGTATTGGATGCTTCAGCATGTATAAATATGTATTGTAACATTGAAAGGAACATAATTAAAAATCAAGCTGGTAGTCCCGGCTTCAAGATCCATGGGAAAGTCTCTTTGTATATGTGTTTTATGTGTTATGCTCTCGCATTTTATTTTCTATGTTTTAGAATTCGTATGCAGGTAATTTCTATCCGGGGTTAAAACCTACAGGGTATCCTACTATCACTGTTTACATTGATGGCAAGCCCATTACCAATATATTGATTGATTTAGGAGCAACCATTAATGTAATGACGAAAGAGCTCTTCATCACCTTAGGGTTACATAGACTAAGACACACACCTACAGTGTTGGAATTAGCAGATAGGTCCCGTGTCAAATATGAGGGGATGTTAAAAGACGTAGTGATTATGGTAGATTCTTGGCGATATCCTGTTGACTTCCTTATTTTACAAACTAAATCAAACCTTGGGGGGAATCCTTTAATCTTAGTAAGGTTGTGTCTATCCATTGCAGATGCATTCACAGGATGCAAGTCTAGACACTGCAAATACGCTCTTATTGGATTTCAAGGATATCTCATATTTTCGACATCACTCAAAGATATTCTTAAGATGGCGTAGGTGATCTGACCATTTTCTGTGAAAATATTGTCACATCATCCAGTTCTTCAACTACTAGTGAATATTCTATGCAAAGATTCTATATCGAAATAAATGTCGGCATAGTTCCTCCTTAGCATTTGTGTCAAGGTTCCGCTCTACCATTCATGGTTCCACTAGGTGCTCTTCAAATCCGCTCGGAGCTCTTCCATGCAAATGAGAAAGGCATGTTTTTAAGATTGAAGGGTGGCGGAATTTACAAAGCATCCCACCCTAGTGCGATGGTTAGGGTAGAGAGGTAGAGGTAGGGATGTCGGAGGTTCAAACCCCACCAACCCCCACCATCGTACATACCTTTGGCATGTTATGTGATGGTTACACTAACTTTTGGCTAAATTCACATACAAGAGGCATTTTTGTTATAACCGTCGACGTTTTTGGGATGATGGTTATGATATGGTGGTGTTTCAAAACTACACCATGTATTGTGGGATTGTCACATGGGTGAGGTTGGCGGAACTTTCAACCATGGGTTTGATTCCCACCAGTTTCGGTTTAATATATATGCTATCATTAGGGGAGTTTTGAGGTCTAAAATGGGCCTCCTAAGAAAAATGTACAACCAAAATAAACTTTATCAGAACCAATACAATTCAAGATGATGATGTCAACCATGGGGGATGATTCACCATTTTTGGAGTTAAAAAGTAAAAATATTAAAAAATAATAAAATAAAAAAACTATTTTTTTTAACTTGTATTCTAAACTTATCTCGCTAAGGTTTTACTCAAATTTCGAGCAGGAGTACTCGTTGGATGAAAAATTTAATTCCTCGTCCAAGGAGTACCCATGTTGCATACTTTTGATGGACCCTGCTACACGAAAAATAAGAAATACATGAAAAAACATGATTGCAATCATGTTTTTCATGTATTTCTCATTTTTCGTGTAGCAAGGTCCATCGAAAGTATGCAACATGGGTGCCCCTTAGATGAGGAATCAAAATTTTCATCCAACCAGTGTTGCAACAAAAAAATTGAGTAAAACCATAGGGATTTAAGTTGAAAATATGAGTTGAAAAAATAGTTTTTCTTTCTTCCCTAAAAAAAATGATGATGTAATCTAATCTTATTTTATTATTTCCATTATTATTTTATAATTTCCTTACAAGGCCCATTTTAGACCTCAAAATTCCCCTAATGATATTTGGTACGTGGTCGTGGGTTGTGCTGGGGTGGTGTCTCACCCCTCAGATATAACATATTTTATAACACATGACCATTGTGGGGG
>APFE031216778.1:43840-65109 GCA_000404065.3 Pinus taeda | reverse complement strand
AATAATTATTAATTACGTCGTAAGGCGTTTCCCTTTGAGACCAACTCCCCAAACTGTTTGCAATTTTCCGCCGTCCATCTCTATGTTAGACGATAGAATTATCTTCTACCGTCTGATTGATACCTCCATCACTCGACATATGTGGGTGGTTACTAAAGTGAGGTGAGACTTTATTTATTTCATTCCCTGTGAATATCATTGTACCTCCATCACGCACCTCCATCACCCATTAGGCAGTTACTCTAAGCGACTACTAGATCTAGGTGAGACTTTAGTTGTTTTGTTCTATGTGATTATCTCGGTTACAATCATTGTTCCAACTTCCCTAATCAAGCTTATGTTCATCAACGCAGAGTGGTCCAGAATAGAGGAGCACATCACAAACGATTAATGGTCCATCACCACCGTAGCCATGGTCAGTTGGTTTCTTATGGGGATCTTGCCACTAAGTGACTTCGGCATCAAGTGTTTGGTAAGAGACTCGCTCCCTATGTACAAATTTGAAAGAGAGATTAGAATGTGCATTCTATCTGATCAGATTTGAAGGTCAGAGGTAATAGTTCTCTAGGTCTGAATCGATCGGGCAGGTGTAAAGATCTTGATCAGGAAGTTGGTGGTAATTGTGGGCTTCTTTCTCTTTATTATGGACTTTCTCTTCACATTACCTTACCTTTGGAAAGTAAATGCATGCAGGTCGAGAATCGCTCATTTGAGTTGTACAGTTAAGAAAATTAGGATACTTGACCTTGCTCTAGGATGGCCTGCAAGGTAAATTTCTTTCGATGATGTGGTTTCAGATAGGATAGTTCTGGACAATGGAGTGAGTTGATGTTGTTTTAGATGGGATAGTTTTGAACAATGGAGTGAGTTGATGTGGTTTTAGATGGGATAGTTCTGGACAATGGAGCAAGTTAATCAGTTTACTCCCCAAATTTCCACTATGTGGAGTTTTCTGTTGTCCATCTCTATATTAGACGATAGAATTATCTTCTACCATCTGAACGATACCTCCATCACTCAAAATATGTGGGTGGTTAGTAAGGATAGGTGGGACTTTAGCTATTCCATTCCTTACGAATATCGTTGTACCTCCATCATGCACTTCCATTAGGCATTAGGCGATTACTCTAAGTGATTACTAGATTCAGGTGAGACTTTAGTTATTCGGTCATGTGTGATTATCTCTGTTGCAATCATTGTTCCAACTTCCCTAATCGGGCTTATGTTCCTTAGCGCAGAGTGGGTCAGAATAGAGGAGTACAGTGTAGAGGATTAATGGTCCATCGCTACCCCAGCCATGGTCGGTTTGTTTCCTATGGGGATCTTGCTACTAAGTGACTTGGGCATGAACTGTTTGGTAAGAGAATCGCTCCATGTATAGAAATTTGAAAGAGGGATTAAAATGTGCTTTCTATCTTATCAAATTTGAAGGTGAGATATAGTAGTTCTCCAGGTCTGAATCGACCGGGTAAGTATACAGATCTCGATCAGAGAGTGGGTGGTAACTGTGGGCTTCTTTCTCTTCGTTGTGGACTTTCTCTTCACTTTACCTTACGTCTGAAAGGTAATGCAGGCCGAGAATGGTTCATTTGAGCAACATAGATAAGAAAATGAGGATACTCGACCTTGCTCTGGGATGGCCTGCAAGGTAAATTTCTTTCCATGATGTGATTTCAAATAAGATAGTTCTGGACAATGAATGAATTGATGTGGTTTGAGATGGGCTAGCTTTAGACAATAGAATAAGTTGATGTAATTTCATATGGATAGTTTTAGACAATAAAACAAGTTAATCACTTTACAAATTTAAATTTTCTTAACTTTTTACTATTTCAAATTATATTATATTTTAGTTTCTAAATTCTATATAACAAATATAACTTAACTTTCGACACAGTTAATTAAAAAAAATATATATAATATAATAAGTTTGTGAAAATATAATTTAATTTAAATACAAAAATAAGTTTCAACCAGATTAGACTTGAAAGAGACTTTTGGAAAGAAATTTGGTTAATAGCAAGGTCCAAAGAAGCTCAATCATCCAACTGTCCTCCTTCACAAATTATTTACACAATACACATCAAACTCCAAACATTATTAATATCACATGGCCCATTGATAAATAAAGTACTTGCCAATCCAATGATTATCTGGACTTTTCCAATGTAAAAAATAAATAGGAATAAACTAAAAAAATATGTTTAAAAAATACTTAATTAAAAAATTCTAAATGGAAAGTTTATATAAATAAATATTAATATATTATAAAATTTAGTTAATAAGAATTTAGATATGAAAGATAGTTTGAGGTTTGATCTAAAATATATATTTAATTTGGAATTTTGGACTTTTTGCGAGAGAAATAAATTAGATTATAAAAGAATCAAATTCAAATATTAAAACTCCAAATATTTTTATTATTTAATATCTATATATAAAATAAAAAAATAAAATTTTTTAATTATTAAATAGTTTTAAAATAATGTTCAAGTTCCATCTATCTAATCTGTTAAATGAGTTTTGGATCAAACATGGCTCGTCATAGAGAAATTATTCATAAATATAAAAGTTAAGGTTTATATTTTAGTTTTTGTTTTTGCTCTTTTTAATTGGGAGGAATCGAGGAATCATGGCAGTTGGACATATAATTAAAAAAAATAAACCTATGAAAAATAACTCATAACTTCATCTCTTTTGAAGGGGAAGGTATAAAAATATTAATTTAAATAATTACATTTTTAGACTTTTTAATCATTAAAATGTTATAAAAAAATGATTCCTAAAAATTAAAACTTTTAATTATCATCAAAGAAAACCGCGAAGGTTATATATGGATCAAGGAAAAGCGTTCTGGGGTTTCTCAAGGTGCCCAATTGAGGAAGGTAATGATGTTATTAAGTTACAAATAGATCCAGAGCCTTGAGAACCATGTTGTTCAAATGTAATGCCTTTGGAACTTCCATCAATTTTTGTTTACTATTTTAATTGAAAAACACCAAACTTGATAGTTCGGTGCATTCCAAATTTGTTTGGGGATTGTGAACATCATTGTGAGAAATTGGTATCCTCTTGCAATCCTTGGCCTCTCTTGCACAGGGGAAATTTGGAGCCTAGATCCCTTTGATTGGTATAAGTACCTAACCTGAAACACAAAGATTAGGTTTCAAGTCCTAATTGGTGGCAGGTTTGTCATTAGATTACTACTTTCTTGATGATTACAATTAAATAATTATTACTTAGAGAAGTTATATGCATTAAAGAAATTAAATAATTATTACTCTGAGAAGTTCATATTCATTAAAAAAATAATTACATTTAAAAGGTCCATGTGCTTTATTCTTTCTCTAACTCATATGCACGTTAGTGTACTGTATAGCATTTTTAGGTATTGACCAGTGGGTAGGCCATAGTCGGCCATGTGGCCGACATGGTTTAATCCATGGCCATGGGGTTGTGATTCTTATTATCTAAGATGGGTTTAAATTGTGTAGTTCTATAGACAAACCAACCTCAATCGTGTCACTCTAAATTATAATGGGAAGATTAAAACATAGGCATGTATTTTAATGTCTTTATTAATCTAGTTTCAGGGAGTTTAATGTCTTTATTAATATGTTTTGACGGAGTTCAATGCATTCCCTGAACCTGCAGTTTTGACAGAGACTGGGAATATGGGACTATGAGGGAGAAAGAGCAATTCTACAAACTCCAAAACCAGAGATCTTCAGTTCCTCCTTCAGGTTCCACAACCTAGTTTTCCCTAAAGAGAATTTTTGTCCTAATACCTTAAAAGGTGTGGCCAAATAAATTATTGTGTTTCTTATTGTACAGAGTCTAGCTTTTAGTTCAGGAATCACTGACTCATAGAGCATCATAATCACGACGTTGATGGCATCTTCAAATAGATAACAGGTTTACAACAAAGATATCACAAGCAAGTTACATAGGTTACACGTTTGGATTTGTATTTGTGTCTAATGGAAATGAGGAAATGGAAGCTAGACTTTATCTTTAAAATTAGATATTATATTTATTATTTTAAGTCATGAATTTTGGAATGAATTTACTAGTGGGCGGGCCATCCTTGGCCACCTCAATTGCATGCTTTAATATGTGGCCATCACACTAGGCAACTTGAATTGTGTAGTTCCACAGACAACAAGCCTCGTCAATCTGAATTGCAATAGGTAGATTAAAACATAGGTCATTTAATGCCTACATTAATATGATTTCAAGTATTTTCATGCCCTTTCTAAACATGTACAAAATTTTCTGTAAATTATGCAAGTTAATTTTCCTTTATTCCAATAACATTCAAAAAATAATTTACAATGAAAGGGTTTGTGGGGAGGATTTGTAGTCCCTAGAGTGTATGCTAACAAACCAAATTAATTGTATATGTACAGGAGCTAACAAACCAAACTAGTTGTATTTGTACAGGATCTAACCTAGGAAAAGAGGTCCCAGGAAGAATCACTCGCTTAGATTTTCTTTCATGACCAAAGTGATGTTAGGCCCCTATACAAATAGTGTAACCCCTTATTATTATTAGTACAACCCCCTTATTATATTGTTATGCCCATGTAGTCCCCACATTTTTAATATTGTGCCCCATAGAAGCACACTATTGTTATTATTGTGACCTTACATTATTATTGTTATGTCGGCTTTAATTATATTATGACCCCTTAGACTCCTATATATAGTAAGGAGGTCTTGTCATTTGTATCATCCAAGAATTGTTCATTTGTGTAATGTAAAGGAGGTTGCCCCCTCGAAGAGGTTTATTTCTAAGGCATTGATATTTCTTTTCTATCTTTTTCTGAGCTGGCTCCATAACATTTGGTATCAAAGCTTTGGATTCTAGGGTTTTGCTAATGCAAAAACAGATCATCGTGCGATTTTTCGCTATACTTTTTTTTTTTTTCCCTGCAAAGTTTCAGAAGCTAATAAAAACACCCATTTGAGACGAAATCGCATTGAACCTCGGATATAAATTTCAGATCTTGTCTCGCTGTATTTTCGGAGATATGATTTGAGGAAGTTAGGGTTTTTGCAAGCTCTAGAATTTCATCTAAAATAGGTCCTCATGGAAGTTTCATTATAACTCTTTGGCTACAAAGTTTCAAAAGCTAACAAACAAATGCATTTGAGAAAAAGTCTGTCTGAACCTCTGCTCCGAATTTCAAATCCTATATCGCTATATTTTAGGAGATATAATCTGAGGAAGTTAGGGATTTTGCAGACCCCTGAATTACATTCCAAACGGGTCACCTTGGGAAAATCATCATAACTTTGGCTCTGAGCATCATATTGAATTTTCGTAAGATGTTACAGAAAGAGGACGAAGTGTAGTTTTTCGGATATATGTTTGAGAACCTAAGGTTGAAACAGTGATCCGCGGCATGTCGTACAAGTTTGCTCTACTAAACCAGTCTATACTTAGGTCATTGTGGGATATTTGGCATAACTCTTCATTGGAGAATCCAATATTGAACAAACTTGCGGGGTTAGAAAGATTACTCAGAGGGTTACTGTAGGACGAAATTTCAGAACTTAAAGATTTGAAAGTACAGAGTTACAGTTGTTTCAAGGTCGAGCTCTGAAAATCATGAAAAAGTGAGATGAGGAAGTTTGATGGCAAGGATCCGGTAAATTGGATACTACAGATGGAGAAATATTTTGATATATATGGTGTACCACTGTTACAAAAGGTACGTATTGCATCTAATTATTTAGAACTGAATCAATTTTTATGGTATAAAGGGTTTTGTTCTCGTAAACCACTTGTCATGTGCTCAATTCTCACGGAGGAAATGATCGCACATGATGAGGATACATAGAGAAACACCTTCTTTAGCCAATTGACAAATCTCAAACAAAAGTTCTCAATGGCATAGCACATTGAGGACTCCCAAAAACTGAATATAAGGGTAAATGATATTCCATAGAAGAAAATGGTTGATATCTTCATAGGGACTTTAAAGGATAACATTCAACAGAAGGTTCGTGTTTAGGAACCTGATTCATTGGAGAAGGCATTCAGGTTGGCAAGAAAACTTGAAAGCGTAATTATGGAAACAAGGAATCCTACCACTCACAACTATAAATATGGAAGATTTTTTCTTCTAGCCTTCCACAACCTACAAGGTTTACATGACAACAATTGGAAGAAAGAAGAGAAAAAGGACATTGTTACATTTGTGATAGAAAATACACTAAAGGTCATAAGTGTGCAGAGAAGAAATTATTTTACATAGATTATGAAGAGGAGGAAGAAAATGATCAAGAGACATCAAAGAAGAGGATACACACCACGACCCACCCTAGAGAAAGAAGAAATGAATCCGACCATATCTTGTAAAGCATTGGAAATAATTACCACTCCTCAAATTCTCAAGATAGAAGGACATATCAAGAAGAAAAAGGTTCAAGAAGTGAAAGATCACATTGGAAAAGAAGAAATGAATCCGACCATATCTTTTAATGCATTGGCCGAAATTACCACTCCTCAAACAATCAATGTAGAAGGACATATCAAGAATAAAAATGTTCAAGAAGTGAAAGATCACATCGAGCATCAAGAAATGAATCCGACCATATCTTGTAATGCATTGGAAGAAATTACCACTCCTCAAACTCTCAAGATAGAAGGCCATATCAAGAAGAAAAAGATTCAAGCAGTGAAAAATCACATCGACAATCAACAACAAGTTCTCCAACTTTTAAAGGATAATGCCATTTTGGTGCAGAATCGAATGAAACAATAGGTAGATCAAAGTTGCAATGAAAGAAGTTTTGATGTAGGTGATTGGGTATTTTTACGACTACATCTGAAGAAAGCGATTTATGAGAAGGAAATGTTTGCAATACTACATGCACTTAAGAAATGGCGACCTTACCTAAGGGGAAGACACTTTAAGGTGAAAATGGATCATCATAGTCTTAAATTCTTTTTAGAACAAACATTATCTTTAGAAGAATAGAAAAAATGGGTCATAAATATGTTGGGTGATGACTTTGAATACGAAAAAGGGCGGAAAAATTTTGTTGTAGATGTACTCTCAAGAAAGGATGAGGATGTGAAAGCATTGTTTTGTGTTATTTCTATTATCCAACTAGATTGGATAAACAAAGCAATGGATGAATGGAAGAAGAATGAAGAAGTGTGGCCACTCATTCAAAAGTTGTTGAAGATCCTAGTTCAAACAATATTGCTAGAACTTGACGAGAAGGGAAAAATCACATTGGAACCTGGAGCGGTCACAGAAGCAAGAACCCGACAGCTATGAAATCGATCAATTTTAGAGTATCTCATCAAGTGGAAGAAATTACCCGCTGAAGATTCCACATGGGAGGACAATAATTTTATATAGAAGCATCAAGAAATATTCAAGCCTTGAGGACAACACTTTTTGAAGGAGACGGGCATGTTAGGCCCCTATACTAGTAGTGTAACCTCTTATTATTATTAGTACAACCTACTTATTATATTGGTGTGCCCATGTAGTCCCCATATTGTTAATATTGTGCCCCATAGAAGCCTACTATTGTTATTATTATGCCCTTATATTATTATTGTTATGTCGTCTTTAATTATATTATGACCCCTTAGATTCCTATATATAGAAAGGAGGACCTGTCATTTGTATCATCCAAGAATTGTTCATTTCTGTAATGTAAAGGAGGTTTCCCCCTCGAATAGGCTTATTTCTAAGGCGTTGATATTTATTTTCTATCTTTTTATGAGTTGGTTCCATAACAAATGATGTCCATTATTTCGAAAATCATTATTGCTGGAGAACATATTGTGAGAAAGCAATCAAGAATAGCCCAGAAAGCAGTTAAAAATAACCCATTTCCCATGTTGAGTATCCCTCTCGAATTTCTACAAGTTTCAAGCTTATAATAAATCTAAGTTAATAAATTTATATTGTAATAAATATATGTTAATAAATATGTAAATTTAGACCACTATTACTTTCCTCGACCGAAACTAGTTGATGCTTGAAGAACCAAAAGCAAGTCTATTAAGCTACAACCATATATGTCTTCATATTCCTTTAATACGCTAACTTTTATTCCTCTGCTTCATCCATGGTTGCATGGTTAGCTTTTTTCTACCATGTATTTATTAAGATGACTCATTGTTTCTATAAGTATTTGCAAAAGACTCGCTTTGTCTCTGGCCTCAGACAAAAAATTACCTCTCTATTTAGTTTCTCTCAGCCTGAGAAACTCCACTATGGAAATGGCTTATTGTAGGGCCTTGCCAACTCCCAACTCCACTCTGAAAATCTCTTACTTGATGGCCCTGAAATCCACCTCCAACTTGAACCAAAGGAAACCCAACATCAAAGCAAAGGGAATTCATTACTAGCATGATTCCCCTCAACTTCATAGTGAGAACACCATACTACAAAAACTTCCTTCCCTATTTATTTTCTTGCACCGTGAGGAACTCCACTTTGGAAAGGGCTTATTGGAGGGCCTTGCCAACTCCCAACTCCACTATGAAAATCCATTGCTTGATGGCACTGAACTCCACCACCACCTCGAACCAAAAGAAACCCAACCTGAAAGAAAAGATAATTTATTATTAGCATGATGCCCCTCAACTTCACAGTGAGAACACCATATTTATTTGTAGTGAGGGCACCATAACCATGCTTGTTCTAAGCTCCCGAATCTATATTGTAAGCATTGAAATTTAGTCCACCTTAAATTATGTGCTAGTGGAAGGTCTAATAATGTAAATTGTTTTGTAGGTTTGGTGACAGTTGGCAACAAGTGTCTAAAGTTGGGGAAGTCGAATAGTGAAGCGGTGGTGAAAGGTGGCAGCAAATTTCTGAAGATGGGGAAGTCAATCGATGTATAGTCTCATGGTCTTTCGATACAAAACTTTAGATTTAGGAAAAATTTTCCTCAACCAATAAACTTTGGATAAAATGATATTGCCTCAACCAACAAACTTTGCACAAAAGGATATTGCCACAATCTTCCTGCATTGGGTCACATCAAGGCTGTAATAAGAAGCGAGACCAAAAATTTTGCTTTAAACTTGGGAGAATGAAATTTCTAGAATTAAACTTTGGTTAAAATACCAAAAAGCAAAAAAAAAATCGGTCAAAGAGTGAATTAATGCCCGGTCACGATCGATAGATTGCTATAGTCCAACTAAAGGCAGGGACTAATAAATAAATGACTATGCAATAACCTATAGATAATAATTTTAGAGAAATGAATTACCTAAATATGTAATCTTAATTATGAAATTTCAAAATAATATCATTGCTTTTGAAATATGCGTTTTATAATATAATGAGAGAGATGTGTAAATATTTAGAAGATACTTAAAAAAAATAATAGGGTTTCCCCTTGAGAACAACTCCCCCCACTGTGCAGTTTTCCGCCCTCCAATATTACCTCCATCACGCATATAGGTGTTGGTGATTATTGATTGAGTGTTAATATTCAACCTCTGCTATGTCAAAATATATTATGCATCCAAATTGGTACTAAATGCATAAAATAAAAGGTAAAAACCATAAAATAACACACATCTTCATTCACGAGAAAGAAAGAAAATGAAAATTAATAGAGAAGTTGCTGTCACAATTCAATCCATGCTTTTTGGTATCATAGGAAAAGAATTGGAGGTGTAGTTGGGCCTTTGATGGATGGATATCTTCACTGGGAAACTCTCCTATGAATTTCAATATTCTTTTGAGATCCATAATTATAGAAACATCCAACCTATATATCACAGTAGTAATTCACTTTGCATTTTCAACCATCAGTATCTGACAAGACCTGTAGAAAGCATAAAGTGACACACATATGTACTAGAAGCCATGGCTTCACATAATTGAATTCATTCATAGGAAAGAAAAAAAAATGAAAGTTTATAGAGTAGTTGTTGTCACAATTTAATCCATCCTTATTACTATCCAGAGAAAAGAATTGGAGGTGCAGTTGGGCCTTCGATGGATGAATATCTTAGTTGTTGTCACAATTCAATCCATAAGAGCATAGGTACAAAAGAATACATGTTCCTTTTTTGTACTTATTCACGAATCCATTCCATCACAATCTTTAGAGAGATATCTGAAATGCATTCAACATATCTATTACCATGTTTACTCTTTCTCCTTCTTGGAAATAGCAACCCCTATGAAACTCTTTGTAAGTCCATATAATAAATTTGAGATGCAGATTCTACCAAGGAAAGATATTGTAGTTATACATTTACATATGTATCTTTCCCTTTGGGTTTTAAAGGTGCATCTTTGTCCTTCCCACAACCACCATGTAGATCAAGGGGAGTGACAATTGAATCTTTCAACATAGAGGCCAAATTTTGTGTCTCTTCCTCTTTTTTGGTATCATGCTTCATTTTGATTTGTGAAACCTCTGATAAAATGATATTACTATTATCTCTAGACTCATATAATATTGTATGCTTAAGCTTCTTTACCCACAATATTCTTATTAAGAATTATGGTATTCGCTACCATCAAATGCTCATATTTGTGGGATTGTAAGCATTTGAAAAGGATACCCAAATTATCCAACATTTTCATGTGGGTGATAGTGCCTTTGTATGATCATCTCTTTTGTGAATAATTATCATTATAAATTTTACTATATATTTTTGTAAATAGATATCTTTGTAACTACAAACATTCACATATTCCAAATCCATCCCCTTCTTGGTGCCAAAAGAACTTAGAAAATCTATATCATTTTGTCTAGTCTTCTACATGAGAAACCAAATACAACTACAAGAGTGCACCAAACCATTGTTTTTACATTGAGAAAACTAGGATAATAATGTTCTAGTTGTTAGTGTTCTTGCTCTTTTCCTTATTACCATAGGAAATCTCAATGATTCCTTCACGATGATCATTTCAAACATTATAAACCATATTCCAATCCTAGGACAAGCCCTCTACCCCAATATTGCTCCTAACTAACAAAAAAGCCAATGTCGCTAACTATGTAAGTCATCATATCCAGGTTTTCTACCCGAACAAATTCCATTATCTTAGTGTATCTAAAGTTGGTTGTTTTTTGAGGACTATGAATCAATATTTACTTCGACGCTATTTCTTGGTGATGAATTGAAGTGGTTGAGGATATGAAAACCCTAGATCTCTGCAACAAGTAACACTACAGTTAAAGGAGGAGGAAGGTATATTATCAAATGAGATTACTATTACACCGTAACTATTGAGTCTCTTTGGATAGACAAAGTTTTCATGATAGCTTGGAATTTGTTTCAATTATATATTGTTGCAACACTGAAGTGGTTCATAATTTCGACTTGTAGAAATTGGAAGTGTAAGTCCACCTTTACAAATATCATCAAAATTTTCTAAAAAGTGTTTATCGTTAATTTCATTCAACAATTTTGAAGGTATCTCTAATTTTACATGAAGTGCTTTGAAAAGAAAATTATAACCAAGGAGCAAGAGCTAACTAATTAGTATCTCTTTTGAAGGATGTTTTGTGTTAAATATTTATTAGATAAAAGTGAACTCATGAATATTTGTATTTGAACACTCATTTGAAATTCCAAAGAAAATTTAATCACTTGTTGGTGGGTTGTTGATATCATCAATTAAAAGGGCTTTCTTGTCTTAGTCTAGGCTCATAGTCCCTTCTAGGATTCAAAGACCAAATGCGTTGATTTCATTATTCAAATTTACCATATTTCGTATATTAGTCTAGGCTCATAGTCCCTGCTAGGATTCAAAGATCGAATGTGTTGACATCATTATTCAAATTTACCATACTTGTGGTATAGTATGGTAATCATTTAAGATTTTGAACATCCTTGAGTTCAAAAGCTTTATATTTTGGTTTCAACATAAGCTTCTTATAATTTATCCAAAAGCATTTGAGGCAGGTCACTACTATGATCCGGTCCATAGAGCATTAAAAAGGAGAATGATACAAATGTTTCCTAGAGTGTCAATTGGGGGAAAAATGTAGAGGGATCTGAATGAAACCCAAGAGAGTTACATCAATCACAAGAAATATTGAATCCCAAATAATGATGGCATATACAAATAGGGTGTGGATAAATTCCAACCATTCAAGTAGAAAAAAACTTCAAGCAAGTGTTCCGAGTGAAAATACATATTGATGTTTAACCAAAAGAACAAATAAAGGTCTTCACCTAAATAATTTATAAGGATAGAGATCTTTGTTACCTCTAGAGTGCATTATTTGGAAACTACACTAACTAATCAAAAAGAGAGAACCTAATTCTATGGATATTCTTGTCATGTCAATGATGCAATTCTTGAGACACCCCTCTTTAACTAAGATCCAAAATTTTACTTACACTCTTTAGCGAAATATGGTGACACTTTCACTTTCATCATGGAAGAGTAACAACTTAATGCTACTCTTTCATATGTTACTCCCTTACAGTGTTTCCTTTGAAAATTGATGGTTGTTATCTTAGCAAACCACAATGTTGTTATAGGATGAAAAAAAAATCTTTGCTCTCATAGCAAACTACAGTATTGTTACAAGCTCTCTCAGGAGACTACAGTTGTGTTACAGACTCTCACAACAAACTACAATATTGTTACAGACTCTCACAACAAACTACAATGTTGTGACAGGCTCTCTCAGTAGACTACAGTGTTGTTATAGATTCTCAGCACACTACAGTGTTGTTACAAACTCTCACAGGAAACTATAGTGTTGTTACAGACTCTCACAGAAAACTACAACGATGTTATAGGAGAAACCACAAATTGTTTTTTTCCAACCAAGCAGTCTATGAAAACACAGTTTAGAGATCCTTTGGTAACTCCATAACAAAGTATATTTTTGGGAAATCGCACGCAAGTTACCAAATAGACCCTGCTTTGCCCAAAACTTAGATGCCAAAATTTCGAATTTCATCTTCCTTTGATCAGAAATTGACTCGCAAAAATGATGACAGATTTCTTTTACGGATTTTCTTTCTTCTGTTTGCTAGATAATGAGTGCTTTGTATTCTCAAATCTGAAATGTAAAATAGCTCTTTCAAATACACAATCTTGGATGTAAAATTACCGGATTAAAATATAAACTGAAAGATGATTCTCTAGGTTCTCATTTAAATGTAAATAACAGAGAAAATACAGTGGAAGAATTCCTCATTTAACACATCAATTTAAAGACCAAATCAATTTCAATCTCCAGATATTAATATTATGGTTCATAAACCTCACAAACACATATGAAAATAATTGTCGCACACACACTTATAGATTCAATTTTTTGATAAAAAACTACTGGTCTAAGAAATGTTGTTCAATTAACTTCAATCTTACACCAAAACTTCCAGCACCCAAAATCTTCCTCCTCTCTCCCTCCAAACTAAAAGAAACTATCCAAGAAATGAGCTCATTGATGTGAACCAATTTCCCTTATCCCTAACTACCTACTAACTATAAAATCATTTCTTTTAACTAGATATTCCTAACTAATCTTAGCTAAATATCAAAAGATTTTTCAAATTGAACTTTAAAATGTTCTAGCCTTGACATGTCATCAATCCATCACATTGCTAGGATCTTGGTCTGACTTTAATAACTTATCATTTTTATGTGCTCAGCCTAATGCACCTACATCAAAATCCTGAAGAAAGAAAATTTTATGAGCTCTTACTCATAAGATCCTCTATAGAATGACCTACTTTCTATAGTGATCCTTCATCCATCCAAGTAGAATCCTCCATTGGATGGTGTTTCCACTTCACAAGATATTCCAAGTATTCTTTCCTTCTGGTCTTCTTAGCAAAACGTGTATCCAAAATCTGTTTAGCCTCTAAAATTTTTTCCATAGGCATTTGCTTTAGCCACTATTGTTCATTTCCTTCATCTTGGTCAAGATTCCCAAAAGCTTGATCTGCGTCACCAACTGTGTAGGGATACAAATCTGCTACAATAAAAATTGGTGAAATGCCAATTCCTAAAGGTAACTCCAGCTCATAAAAATTTGCTAAAAACTTGTGGAGGACCTTACAAGGTCCTACCTTCTTCATTTTCACATGTTGACATACCTTGCACTTATTCACGTACGTTTGTACATCTGCCTCCATCTTAGGATGAAAATAGAAGTGACTCAGTTGCCCAAGTGTTTTCTCAACACCAAAGTGTCCAACCAACCTGCCATTATGCTTTTCTTGGACCAAATTTTCCCTAATTGAGCAATTGGGAATATATAGTCGATTGTTCTTGAATAATAGACCATCCTGCAACAAAAACTCTTTTCGTGGACTGTTGTCCCTATTAACTGGATTTTTACATGCTACAAAAGCTTCTTTAAAATCAACATCAATGTCATATAAGTCCTTCAAATAATCAAAGCCTAAAATTTGTATTTGACTTTCCTACATGATTAACCATCTCCTACTCAAGGCATCGACAACCTTATTTTCCTTCCCACTAATGTGCTTCAAAACAAAAGTGAAGCTTTGAAGGAACTGCACCCACTTTTCATGTTTCTGATTTAACTTATGTTGCTGCATAATGTATCGTAAGGTAGAATTATTCGTGGATAGAAAAAACTCATTAGGCATCAAGTAATGCCTCCAATGCTTCAAAGCTTGAACCACTGCATAAAATTCTTTGTTGTAGGAAGAGTATTTATGTTTTGACTCATTTAACTTATCGTTGAAATATGAAATGGGCTTATCTTCTTAGCTTAGTGCAACTCCAATGGTTGTCCCACTAGCATCACATCTCAGTTGAAAGGACTGATTGAAGTCTGGCAACATAAACAATGGATTCATAGTGATCTTCTTCCTCAATAGTTGAATTATTTTTCCTATTGTTGTTGTCCAATAAAATTGCTGCCTATTTTCCTTGCTGGTGTCAATGATAGGTTCACAAATGCCACTAAAATTCCTAATAATTTGATGGCATGGGTGCAGGCGTTAGGGATAATCTCCCTAATCTGATAGCAAGTTCCTCAATGTCAGAGTCTGCTTCCCTTTTTTCTACACTCAACGTATCAGTCATTAACTGATAGCTTTAATTATTTTCCTTAAAACCCACAAACTGTACTTAATTGACAATAATGAAACCTGGATGTCCCACAGAAGTCGTGGCTCAGAACAAATTTGCGGTGCAGTGCATATCATATCAAAGATATGTCCATTTAAAATCTGCCCAATGCATTCTACATATATAGCATTGATGCATTTGGCATAGGAATTACACTCGTAGCTTCAATTAGGATAAATATCATAAAACACGTGAATGATTTACGAATCCTGGAAAATTAAGATATGCCAGCAATCTTCTAAGATAAAGATTTATCAATCTGTTTGTTTTAAGTAGATTACATGTATTTCCTTTTATCTTCCCGTAATGCAAATCCTACGGGAACCACCATAGTCTCAGTGCTCCTTTAACTAGATTCCCTGCCAGATACCAAGATGCCGGTGCTACCACATGCCTGCTACCATCAGGGGAGCCGCAGATATTAATGATCAAGTCCGCGTAGCATCGAATGCAGAGGCTGTAAGTTGTATCACTGAGAAACAACATGTAATTGCTCATCATTCAAATACATGACAATATGCACTTAAAATAAACCACACATTCATCCATTCTGTCTAATTGAAGCTGATGGGTCGCCAGTAACAGAGGACCAAGAAAGTTTGGAGTGGTGAAAGAATGTAATCGGACACCAGCAAATATAATTAATAAATTGTAACTGTCACAACGAAAATAAGCGAGCCGATATGGTATGAACAAATATGAGTAAGGATTCACGTCGCGAAAGTTCCCTTAAGA
The DNA here is from genome assembly GCA_000404065.3 of Pinus taeda. Classification (NCBI taxonomy): domain Eukaryota; kingdom Viridiplantae; phylum Streptophyta; class Pinopsida; order Pinales; family Pinaceae; genus Pinus; species Pinus taeda. Next base: position 49,297 of record APFE031216778.1, on the reverse strand, counting down.
GGTTATTGTAATTACTCAGCGTAACCAAAGTTCTCCTCGGTCATATCACAATGAAATCAGAGTCTCAGCAGCGTAACAATGAAAAGGAACGAGCTAAATTGTTCCAACACACATAGTAAAGGCATCAAGCCGCGAATAGGAAGGCGATTCAACCCTTTAATCCATAGTATAATAACTATACAAGCATTTTAACAGAAAACCATTGAACTAGAGATGCCAGAGAAATTTTCATAATGATACTTTTGGCACGCCCCTCCTCTCCCCTCTCACTAGCTAGGCGGCCAATCTTAATTTTTTTATTCATAATGGATAGGTCTTCACAAAAGCAGGCTTTTTACATAGTAATTTAAGGTTTTTTACAACTTGTCTATCTATGAAAAGGTAGCATGTTTTATTCTCTACTTTTACGCTATTTTTAACTGAAAAAGATAGCATGTTTTATTCTCTACCCTGTTCCTATTTTTTTAAACTAAAAAACATAGAAACTGCAGACTAAAGGACCCCACTCCCTTCATGTAGATTTTTTTTATTTTTTTTATTTTTGGAATGAGTTGGTAGACTTTTTCCCTCTAAGTCACATGCTCCTGCATCATAAATTTTTTGTAGAAGCTGGCTAAGCCGTGAAAACTTCTCACCTCAAAAATATTGTTTAGTCAGGGCCAATTTACAATTTCCTCCATCTGTTCCGAATCCATTTTCAAGCCATCCTTAGAAATGACAAAACCGAAGTATACAAGTTCACTCTTCATAAAAGAACACTTCTTCATGTTAATCAATAACTTTTCTTGCTCAATCTCTCTAAAACATACTTCAAATGTCTTAAGTTCTCTTCTTTAGTTTGACTGAAAATTCAAATGTCGTCCAAGTAAACAATGACAAACTTACCAATGAAATCCTTCAAGACTTCATTCATCAGCAGCATAAAGGTATTGGGTACATTTGACAAGCCAAATGGCATGACCATCCACTCGTACAAGCCTTCATTGGTCTTGACAGTTTTCTTCCACTCGTCTCCTTCTCTGGTCTCAATTTGATGATAACCACTTTCAGGTCAATCATTGAGAAGTAAGTTGCTCCACCCAAGAAATCCATCATATCATCCATCAGCGGCAATGGAAATGTGTAACGAATGGTGATCTTGTTGATTTCTCTAGAGTCAATGCACATTTTCCATTCTCCACCCTTCTTTGGACTTAATATTGTAGGTATGACACATGGACTCAAACTTTCTCTTATTAGTCCTTTATCCAACAATTCTTGGACTTGCATCCTCACTTCCTCATTCTCTTTGGGTGTCATTCAATATGCAGCCTTGTTCGAAAGACTTGGTCTTGGTATCAAGTCTATGTGATGATTGATGCTTCTTTTGGGTGGAAAATCACTTGGAAATTCATCAAATACAATATGATGAAACTCATGCAACAAATCCTGAAATTCAAGAGGTAAATCTACAATTTCGGTGAGCAGAAGTACTACCTTTGGCTTGCAAATCACTGCATAGCTTACCTCCTCTTCTTCCATCTGTTGTAGAAATTCCTTTCCACTAAGTAGCAATGCTTTTGGGCTGCCTGTTTTAGTTGTACCTTCCTCTTGTAATGGTACAATAATGTGATTGATGCCATCCTTTTTGAACTTATCACAATTGATCTCTCCATCATGTGTCACATTCCTATCAAACTTCCATGGGCGACCCAAAAGAAAGTGACAAGCATCCATTGGAATTACGTCACAGAGCACCTTGTATTTATACTTGTATATCTGTAACGCAACTTCACTTTGCTCATGCACCAACAATTGGTGTACTTTTTGCAACCACGATACCTTATATGGTGTGGGGTGATTAATCTTTTTCAATCCCACTTTTTCCACCATTTATTGGGAAACTAGATTGTTTGTACTTTTGCTGTCAATCACCAATTTGCAGCATTTTCCTTTTGCCTTACACATTGTCTTGAATAAGGATTTCCTTTGGACTCGTTTAGCAGTCTCCTTTGCTAGTTTTAAAAGGACTTTTTGCATCATCAACACCTCTCCAGTCTCTGACACATTCTCTACCTCAGGTACTTATGCCTCTACTGCTTCGGTTTGAGCTATGTATGCACCTTGTTGTCCTGTATTGTCATTCTTAGGACATTCAAAATATCCGTGACTCAATTTGTTACATTTGTAACACCAGTAGATAGTCTCTCTGCCTCTTCCTCTACCTCTACCTCTTTGGTTAGGTCTTCCTCCTCTGTGCCACCTTCTTTCTTTGACTGCCCTTGCTCATTTGAGTTGCCTTCATCATTCTTTTGTGCATGAAACTTTGCTCTTCCAATTTGTCTATCCTTTTCCTTTAGAAAAACCACGTCCTTTGCGAGAGCTTTTCTTCCTAGATATCTTTTCTTCTTCCTTCAAAGTGCATTGGTATGCTTCCTCTATTGTCCTTGGAGAAAGTATGTTGATTTTGTCTTGAATATCTAGCCTCAAACCATTGATATACCTTGTTGTCTTTTCTAGGGTATCTTCTACATAGCTTGTTCTCAAATTTACCATGTAAAACTCTTTAGTGTATTCTCTCGCTGTCATTATCTTTTGTTTAATATTTTTCATCTGTTTATAAAGATTTAGCTCGTAATCCTTTGGAAGAACTTACTCTTCATTGTTGCCACCATTCTATCCCAACTCTTGATCAATGGTTTGTCCTTCTTCCTTCTTTTAGCCTGTATATTGTCCCACCATAGTGCAACGTGGCCTTTCAACCTTGTCACAACAAACTTTACTCTCTTATCCTAATTGATTTCCTCTTACTCAAAATACTTGTCCATCTCACTGATCCAATCTAGTATACTCTCATCTTTCAAACTGCCATCATAAATAGAGATTTCAGGCTTTGGCCTTAAACTTGAGCCCAATATTGCTCTCAACAACTTCCTGAATAGCTGCATCTCCTTCTTCTTCAAGTTCCTCTTTGGCCTCACTAACATCTCCACCTGTAGGGACCTGTTGTCTCCCTACTTCCATGACTTCTAACCGAGTTTGCAGTCTCCTTATCTATTCCCAGAGTTCTACATTTCCCACGGGTCTGCCTCCTCGAGCTCGTGCCCTTCTTGCACGCCTATTCATCTCTCTATATTGTAGATACCAACAACATTAAGGCTCTGATACCACAAATTGATGGTTGCTATATCAGCAAACCACAGTGTTGTTACAAGATGAACAACAAATCTTTGCTCTGATATCAAACTACAATGTTGTTATAGGCTCTCTTAATAGACTACAATGTTGTTACACATTCTCAGCAAACTACATTGTTGTTACAGATTCTCACAACAAACTATAGTGTTGTTACAGACTCTCACAACAAACTACAGTGTTGTTAGAGGAAGAACAACAAATTCTTTTTTTTTTCATCCATGCAGTCTATAAAAACATAGTTTAAAGATCCCTTCGTAACTCCCTAACCAAGGATCTCTTTGGGAAATCGCTCACTGGTTACCAAATAGACCCTACTCTGCGCAAAACCCAGATGTCAAAATTTCAAATTTCATCTTCCTTTGATCAGAAATTAACCCACAAAATTGATGATGATTTTCCTTTAAGAATTTTCTTTCTTATGTTTGTTGGATACGAAGTGCTCTGTATTCTCGAATCTAAAATGTAAAATAATTCTTTCCAATACACAATATTGGATGTAAAAGTACCGGATTAAAATATTAACTGAAATATGATTCTTCAGGTTCTCATTTAAATTTAAATAACAAAGAAAATACAACACATGAATTCCTCATTTAACACAACAAGTTAAATACCAAATCAATTTGAATCCCTAGATATTAATATTATAGTTCATAAACCTCACAAACACATATACAAATAGTTGTCTCACACACACTTACAAATTCGATTTGCCGATACAAAAACCACTGGTCTAAGAAATGTTGTTCAATTAAGTTCAATCTCACACCAAAACTTCGAGCACCCAAAATGTTCCTCCTCTCTCCATCCAAACTAAAAGAAACTGTCCAAGGAATGAGTTCATGGATGTGAACCAATTTCCTTTAGTCCTAACTACCTGCTAACTATAAAACCATTTCCTTTAACTAGATATTCCTAACTAATCTTAACTAAATATCAATAACTTTTTCAAAAATAAACTTTAAAATCTTCTAGCCTTGACATGTGATCAATCCATCACATTGCTAGGCTCTTGGTTTGAATTTAATAACTTATCATTTTTATGTGCTCGGCCTAGTGCACCTACATCATAACATCGAGTGTAATTGCTAGTGTAAATTACTAATAATTAAACCTACCAAGATCCATCTTAATTCGAGATTTACTAGGCTCCTAGAGGGATCAAATCTCTTTTTGCTCTCAGCATTTGGTAGATGAAAGTTAAGATGGATATAAGTTAGTGTTCTTTAATATGGACATTGAAATATTTATTAATTAATTACACTAAAATATTTTTTTATTTTGTTACACTTACTTAATAAAATAACTGCATACTTTCTTACAATTATTTTTTTATTTTCAATTACTATATTTCTATGTAATTAATATAAAATAAAAATAAAAATAAAAATATTTGATTTATAATCAATATTAGTTTTTTTAATCATTATTTTCTTAATTATTAACCTAATAGTATCTTAAAACTGGAAAATGAATCATCAATTTACAAATATCCACTAATACTACAATATTAAATAAAACTCTCAAAACATAAATTTATTAAAAATATCACTAATTCTAAAACTTTACAAATATTTCTTTGTAAAAATTGTACTATCTTTACTTTACACAATATTTTATTTATTTGAAATATCTATTAATATTATAAGTTAAGATTAAAAATACTAATGGAATTATAAAGTAATCATGACATAAATTAATTTAAATATTTTTAATAATTATAATATTTCATTTTATTTCTATATGCCATCTATCTCACCAACGACTTTATATTTTAATATAAATACCTTGACCGAGTCGTTGCTTAAAATAATCTAATCAGTTTTAGCGGTAAAATAATTGAAATCGATTTGCGTACACTAAAATAAATGTATTAGATTGTTTGGGATTGTTGTTAAATTTAATGTATCCAAATTACTCAATAATGGTTGTAAACATTTTTCATTTTATTCAATAATGGTGGTAAATAATTTTCATTTGATTGTTATTTAAGTCGATTTATCTATTAAATTATTCAGTAATGTATTTTTTTATTGTAGTGAAATGATTTTTTTTTTTAATTTTTTTTTAGTCAAATTGTTCAAAATCTAGTAAAGATTTTTAAGAATTATTTGTTTATATGGTTTAATTTACAATGTCCTAATATTATAGAGGATTTTTAGAGTATGAAATCTATTTATAGATATAAAGTGCATTTTAAACCACAAGACATCATAATCTCATTAAAAATCGTATTCTCACATTCCAACTAAAAAGTCATTTCATCTATTAATTATACTT
>APFE031216778.1:7071-43820 GCA_000404065.3 Pinus taeda | reverse complement strand
TCGAAACCTGCATTCACTAACAATCAAACGATTACATAGCACCTGAATATCCCAAAAAATAAAACATATTCAACATATAGACCAAGGAGTATATGAAACAATTCATTAATAACAAATCATTGAGAAGAATGGACTTATTTGTATTAATAGGAAACAAAAGAAACCATTACAACCTGAGCCTTGGTGTTGTGCAAGTTCCTCCCAGGGTCCAGCAAGAGTTTTCGTTTACTTTGATAAGCTCACCCACTTCCAAATGAAACAAGAAAGGATGGTAATCTCTCCTCACAAGCTTCTTCAAGGAAGTCCTAATTCCAACAGCATCTACCCTTTGGAATGTTCAGCTTTCAACCTCCCCTCTTCTGGCCCAATGCCTGTATTTATACTATTCTAGAGGAAGTTAATCAGGTCCAACATCAATGGGATAAGCCCCTCTTTTGGATAGGGTAGCTCCTCTCTTGATGGGATAAGTTCCTCTTTCATAGGGATGCATGAACCATCTGGAGGTGCTCAATACACGTCAAACAATCTTCTAGAATGCTCTAGAAATGACCACAAGTAACTTTTTTAAGATGAAACTCGCACCTTTTTACCTTTATAGGGGTACGCACCCAACCCTTGACATACAGAGCGTACAAGTACGCAGGTATAATGAACTTGGAGTGCGTACACGCAGGTAAGGTAGAGAGAACCTATGTACCCAGAGATAAACATGATTTTTAAAGACTTTCTCTCTTTCTTGATGTTTGACATGGAGAGCAGAGGTATAAGGCTTGCCAAGGAGGATAGTATGACTATTGATGGAGCCATACTAACTGCAGATAGTCATGGTGACAAATTTTAGTGTAACATATCTATTAAAATAAGCCAAAATATGTACTATGAAGGGTTAATTCCTTTAAATTCTAGACATGTTATTATTGATTTTGTAATTTATGGATGAAATACATAAAATACAGAAAATAGAGAATAGTGAAATGCAAATGTAGAAAAATAAAAATGAACACCAAGGTATGCTCTATGAAACCCTTTCAATAGAAAACCTAGATGGAAGCTCAAATTGTTCTTCTCTCTTTTTCGTGGAATGGAATTGCAATAACTATAAGGGAGAAGGAACTCTATGGAATTACCTAAGAACCGTGGCCCAAAGGGTCTTATAGAACATAAACCCTCTCAATTATCTTCTCTGATAGAGATTGGATCATTATATCTATTTTCATCCATCTTATTACTTTTAGAGTGGATAAAGTGGAAGAATCAACTCAGAGGACAATTTTTACTAGCGGTACCGAGTTTGGAGAATTGAGGTGTAAATCATTTCGAGAGCATTTTGAGGCATCAAATGATGTTTTCTAAGGGTAAAAAATTGTCTCTTTAAAATGGTTCCATCCTTTCATGTTTTACACATAGATTCCTTTCCAACAATGCAAGAATTGTGTCAGTGAGAGTCCATATGCAAAATTTATGCCACTCAAAAGTTGACCTTCATGTTTTCACCTCTAGTTGTAGGTGCTACAATAACATCCAAAATTTTAAGTTATATATCTAAATTTTGGGTGCCCTTATGTTTTTCTAGGTCTTCACATATATCTCAGTTAATTGTAATGGTCAAGTTCCTTTCATCGAGGTTACAAGCGCTAGTATATCCATGAGGCACATTGTCTATGCTTGTGTGTCTAACTTCAATATTGAAATTAGGGTTTATGTCATTTTGCATTCATTTTGTTTTATAGACAATGTTTCAATGTTGCCTCTTCATTTGTGCTTAAGATGATTAAAGAAATTAGGGTTTTTAATAAATTTTGCAAACTATGCTCATGTGTGTCTTGTGTATGGCCAAGGTTTGGATCGAACTATAGCCATCTCACAAGGCCTATCAACAATAGAAGAAACTCGTAACGAGGAGTGGTTTCTATTAGAATGGGATGTTCTTGTTGCATTTGGCAGTCTGACATTTCATCTGAGCAAAATATTGCTCATTTTTTGAGGCCCTACTATAGAATTAGGTAGATATTAATGCCAAGGATAAAGATGGAATGAATACATTAAGTCATTTGTCTCAAGGTCCTAGCAATGAGAAGCATGTGAGAATTCCAAGAGAAAGATGCCATTGTAGATGGACAAGAAACCCTCTCAGGTTTCACAAAACCTAAGGTAGACAGATCAAGGGATTTAAATTTGTCCAAGCAAGAGACATTCAACCATATCAATGTTAGACGAGAATTGAAAAATCAAGGATCAGTGGAGACCTTCTTGTCCTTTGTGCAGTTCCGTTGGAGCAGTCAGTGTGGCAGAGAAGGAACCCCCAACCAACTCTAAGGGTGATAACTACACACAAGGTCGACATCAAGTGATCTATACAACATATATAAACTTTAACAATTCAGCATACTAATGTATAACGACATATGGAAATCATATGCATCAATATCAAAACATCAGTCTATATTACAAAAGCATAATATGTAAAATGGAACATTAGACCATGATATACACAGAACAATAGTAGATCTATATTAGCAAATCGGTGAAGGAAAATTAGAACCACGAAATGTTGCAACAAGCCTTCCTCAAGCTTCTAGCTCCTCAATATCTCTCCCAATAGTGTCAGTAAAATAACAACATATGAGGTCTGATCCTGATTACAAAGGTCTAGCCTCTAATATATAGGCAATGGGAGGCTCTCATTTTGCCAATTTATTCACAAGTTCAGATTACGAAAAAGAAAAAAGTTTAAAGGATGTTTCTTTGTTTTATTGTGTTCTCCTTGCTTAATACTCTCTGTTAGGATATACAACATATATAGATAGGTTCGAGGCAATCCTTTCCATATTTTTAGAGTCAGCTTTGAGTGAATTACGGAGTGATAGTGAGTTAACGTCATGGAAAATTTTATGCGCTAATATTCATAGGTGGGCTAATTTTCTATAAGTTTTCCAAAACAAAGATTCACTATCTTCCATTTTTTCTAAAATTGATTCACCCAAATTTTATAATATAAAATTATTTTACCCTAAGAATTGCCAGCATTATATAGAGACTACGTATAAAATAATTATAAATTTGAATAATTTAAGAAATATATCAATAAACATTTTATATTTTGCATATTAAGAACTGGTGAGATTCTCGAACTTTTTTAAAATTCAAGATAATTTTCCATCGTTAAAAGTTTCCTTATTTAACTTGTGTTTTTTTCTCTTGAGCTCGTGAAATTCAGGTGATGTGCCTTTATTGAAGGAGCAAAGCATGCTTTTCCAGGTTACTGTAGTTCGTTGGTTCACTAGGGCGCATTAACATGCCTTTTTCCAGTTTTGGGGGTGCGTTACTGTGGAAAATATGCCTATAAATTAGGGTTTCTTTCTAGTCCAAGTTAATTTTCTCCTCTGAGCTGATGAGGAGATTGTTCTTGTGTAATAGATTCCCCCTAAAGTGTGAGGTCATAGAAGAAGACGATGGGCCAAATACTTTATATAATGTAACTGAGAGAGAGAGAGAGAGAGTCAGAGAATCAAAACTAAAGGAGGCATCTGATCAACAAACATATGTCAAAATATAAAATCATGTCCTGAGTCCAACATCCCCATGCTCAATAGAAAAACTAGAATGATATCAAATGAAGGTATGAATGTTGTGCCGATGGATAAGAAAAATGTGGATAGATGTCATGTTGTGATCAATTTGATAAGATATCTCCGAAAACAATAGTCGTAGCTTGGGATAGGAAATAATGCTCACTGATGTAAGCCTCTTCCTAAGGTCTTCGTCACCACTTCCAAAATAGCATATTTCTACAGATGTGAAGAAATGGGTTGAAGCAGAACATGTTATAAATCGTTTGATTACTGGCCAATGATGGAAACTGTTAACAGATGCAAGGATGGCAACCGATAGGGATGATGGTATCCAACATGCACGATACAATGTAGCGAGTGTGAATAAAATGATTTAGTGTTGAACACTTATATAAGCATTGAAATTAGAACCAATAATGAAAACCTCAAATCAAGCACAAAAAAAACTACCACTTAGGACTGCAATCTCTAGGGTACTCAAATGTTTCTTGATCTACTTCCCAGATAAGATGTTTAATTTGATAGGAAGAGACCTGTCAAAGGTACACAAGAAGGATTCCTACATTAATTGACATGAAATGGGGCAAGAGGATTGATTTGGAGATAATTTATAACAATGGGATGAACTCACTTATGGAAAATATGTCATATGAGTAGATGTCCAATACAAGAAGCATAGATTAGCTTAATCCCTTGAAAAATAGTAGGTAGGACACTAGGAAGACCAAGTAACTCAGAATCAAGAACACCAAGAGGAGCTAGACACAAAAATGTAGGCACTTCTAGACATGACAAAAAGAATCATAAAATGGTAAGGTTTGGAGAGAAGATGACAAAAAGAGTAATATGAAAAGAAAGTGCCACGTTCAAGGGATTATCAAGGTACTTCTACCAAAACTTCCTTGAAGATTTAGATAGTATAACGATTGTTTTATCCGATCTTCCGCCGATCGGCTTAAGTTTAACAAGTCCAGAAAGGGTAAAATCAATCCTCTTTTCACATTTAGAGAGTTTGAAAAGAGATTAAAAGAAGACGACAAGGGGTTATCTTTGTCATGGTTGATAAGTAGATGTGACAAAGGGTTAATAGTATACCTAGTAGAGTTCCTCTTCCGTACTTAATCAATTGAGTCTGTATAAAGTGATAAACCTATGCTTAATAGACATCCAACTCATTTTGTTACAAGTATGAGGGGAATGAAGTGAACTCAATATTCTCTATAAATTTTGAACCAAGTCAATTGAAGAAAACTCATAATATCATTTTCATTTTAAGAAGGGAGAAAAATATAGAAAAAGGAATCTCTCTAATCTATTTCATAGAAGTTTTACAAGCCTTAAATAGACAACTCAGGGTTTTTTCATTTAATAAGCAAGTAAAAGTCCCTAAAACGAATGCACAATATGAGTCGATGTTGGTCAATTATGTAGAAAAGCACTTATGACATGATTAGAACATGTAAAAATATTTTCAATATAGTTACCACGAGGTTTAGAAATAATAATGAGGAAAAGCTACTTATAAATGACAAAAACTGATTTTATTCATACCTCCAAAGTTTATAAAAAGGAATTTTGGTCCTCATTTGCACCAGTTTAAGTTTGGTGAGAGAATTTGAAGGTGAAAGAGAAGCAAGTATGTCGAGGGTGATTGTGATAAATCTAGGAAACCATTCAACTTCTCGTTAGTTCTAGGTAAGAGCATTGATCCTATTCTTTCATTTAGTTCCTTAATTATTATTTTTCATCAAGAAATTTTAGTTCTTGGGGTGTGTTAGTGTGGAAAATAATCCTATAAATTAGGGTTTCATTCCAATCTAAGTTGATCTTCTCCGCTAATATGATGAGGGGGTATTTTCCAATGTAACATATGCCCCCTAATGTGCGACGTCAGAGAATAAGACAATGGATGAAATACCTTATATAATGTAACTGAAGAGATAGAGTATGAGATCATGTGAACTGAAGGATACATGTGAATGAAATACATTTGTCAGAATATAAAATCATGTCGTGAGTTGGGCATTCCTATGCTAAGTAGCATAACCAGAATGATATCTAATAAAGGTATGGCTGTTGTGTCCACCGATAGGTGCAATATGGAGAGATTCCATAACGTGATCAACCTGATAAGATTTATTTGAAAGAAATAGTCACAACTTGGGAGCGAAAACTAGAGAGGGTGATATATGCCTCTACCCAAGGCATTTGTCACCTCTTCTGAAATAACATATTTTTTCACATATGAAGAAAGAGGTTCAAGTTGGATATGTGAGAAATTTCTTGATTACTGGCCAATGATGAAAAACATTATCAGATAAGAGGATGGCCATTGATAGGGATGATGGCCTCCAAGATGCTCAATACAGTCTAGCGAGTCTGAATAAAATGATTTGGTGTCAAACACTCATAGAATCGTTCAAATGGTAGCCAATGATGAAAACCTCCAATCAAGCACACATAAACCTTTTGTTGAGGACAATAAGCTTGAGGGTACGTAAATTTTTCTCGATCTACTTCCTAGATAAGATTTTGAAGTTGATAAGAAAAGACCTATCAAAGGTAGGAAATAAGGAGTCCTACATCAATTGACATGAAATGGGACAAGAGGATTGATTTAGAGATAATTTAGAGGAATGAGATGAATTGCCTCAGAGAAAATATGTCATATGATCTGATCATCATTGCAAGAGGTAGAGAGTAGTTTTATCCCCTACACAATAGAAGGCACGACACTAGGAAGACTAGGAAACTTAGACTCAAGAACACCAAGAGGATCTAGACACAAAGATGCAGGGACATCTGGGTATCAAGGGCAGAGTCATAAAATGGTAGGGTTGGGAGAAAAATTGGCAAAAAGAGGAATATGTTGAGAAAGCGCCATGTTCAAGGGATTGACAAGGTACTGCTGCTAAAAATTCCTTCAAAATACAAATAGCATAAGAGTTGTTTGGTCCAATGTTTCCCTAATCTTCTTAGGTTTAACGAGTCTGGAAATGGTAAACTCAATAGTCTATTCACATTTTAATGAGTGATAAAAAATCCCTAAAAAGAATGCTCAATCCAAGTTAACGTTGGTAAATTTTGTAGAAAATCACTTAGGAAATCATTAGAACATGTAAAAATATTTCAAATATGGTTAATAGGAGTTTTAGAAACACAAACGAGGAAAAACTACTCATAAAAGACAAAAAATGATTTTAGTCATACCTCCAAAGTTTACAAAAAGGAATTGTGCTCCTCATTTGCACCAGTTTGAGTTTGCTGAGAGTATTTGAAGGTGAATGAGAAGCAGATCTTTCGAGGGTGATTTTGAGCAATCTAGGAAACCATTCGACTTCCCATTAGTTCCAGGTAAGAGCATTGATCCTGTTCGTCCATTTAGTTCCTTAATTATTGTTTTTCATCGGCAATTTTCAGTTTTTATGCTCACCCTAGATCTCTTGGGTGGATAACACAAGTGCCCAGGTAAGAGCGTCACATGTGCATGCCCTTCCTGAGATGGCAGGGTACGTTAGAACACACTGTGGGCTTAAGAGTGACAGTGTAAATCGACCTGGTGCAAGAATAAAATAAATTCTTTAAATTGCAAGGTTGTGCAACTAGGAATATTTCACTAAGGTTTTTCAATTGTGCAAGAATTAGCAAATAGAAATAACCTTCTTGAGAGAAAAAACCCATCATCAGGATAATTGCAAATGATAAAGGATCCAACATGTTTAGTTGCTTTGAGACAATGCAGTTTACTGAAGCATGCTAGACTAGATTTGATGAAGGCCCAAGAGGAACTCTTGTCATCGATAATCCAATAGTGCGATCAACACCAAGCGGTGTTCAGGATTTGGGAGCATGAGCTCTCAATTGACAAAGATGACATATATTTCCTCATTGGTTTTTCATGCAGAGGTGGATGAGAAAACCTTGTAGGAGGGAGAGTAGATCCTAGAACCACTAATGATTTCATATACACTTATTGCAATCAAGGCGTACTCAAGGTCAGCTACCAAATTCCAATAAAATGAGTGAGGTAAATACCGTTGGGGTCTATCTTGTGGATGATAGCTCAATTGGCAAGGATTAAGAGCCAATATGTGGCCATGAAATCCCATATGCTTCTAGCTTTGGATTTTCTACAACCACAAGTTTTTTACTGGTGTGAGAGTGTCCAGAAGTGAGTTCAGGTAGAATTGACATCATGCAAGACTCGAGCCCAAATAGAGTTTGAGTATGGTAAACTGATAGTAGCCTTAATGCTAGAGAGAGCACCCATTCTGAGGTCACGGGTGAATTTGGCTATAGAAGGTCAAAGAGAGCCTAAGCTAGAGAGATGGGAACCCTTTTTACTTTTGATAAGAGGTGGACCTATTCGACACTATTTTGATGCATAATTTTTTGAATGGCTTAAATCCTGGATTCCAATCATCAAGGACTTCCCATATGTTGGTATGATCTATTCAAGGTATATAGGGTTTATATTTCCACCTGGTACATAGTGGGGACCAATAGGTAAGAAGGAAATTTAGTGATAAAACTATTTTTTGACTTTTGAATTTTATGCAATTTTTTTTGTTAGGGTAAAACAATATGACACGAACTCTGGCATGGCACAAATGTGGTACATGAATGTACTATTAGTGGCCTTCAACATGCAAGGTGTGATGAGTATATACCTAGGGATGGAGTATCAATAGGGATCATAGCAGCCTCCGAAGAGGGAGATGACAAACAATTTCTTCATGAGGTTGCTAAGAACCTTGAGGGTCTTACTATGGGTGCGCCACCTCTTGCCATGAGGGAGATATAGATCTGCTTATAGCGACACACATTGGGTGTACCAAAGTGGTTTTTGATACCTCTTAGGACGTTGGCTAAGGTAGTGATATTCTACCATGAATAACATACTCAACGATAGAAGAGGATATATGATACTTGTAGGGTGTCGGTGCCAGGCTCAGTGAAGCCATTTTGTATAAAACACCTAATTTTAGGGATTTTTTTGGATGTACAAGACTTGAAACAATATGTATACACACACACACACACACACACACACACACACACAAATATATTTTGATCCTTTTTGGGTTATTTTATGTTTTTAATTTAAATTTTCCAATGAAAATAGACACACATGCATGTGACTAAGATAAATGTGAAAGATTCCAATCTAATACATAGTTTTATAACGAATTAGGTAATTCATTAGAGTCTTGGAATGTGTTCATAAGTAAGGTAATCAAGATTACATTCCAAAATCCTAACTCTTAAAACATGATGCAATAAAATCAAATTACAAATATGATAATGATTGTTTAAATGCATAAAACTAGGACAAAGTATAACCTGATCACTAAATTTGAGATGCTGAGAGATAGGGGCTCTGTAAGGACGTCGATGGCAGATATATACTCAACAATATTGTTGGTAGCATAACCATGGAAGACCCCTCCAGAACTAAGTAGCTTTGACTCAATCGTGTAAAGTACCCAAGTAGTTGATGTAGGAACGCTTCAACCATTGTGGATCAGTCCCTACATTGTCACTAAGGTTCTTTATAAAGCTTATTATGAACTTTAGTACTGGGATGAAATCCTACTCACTCAGACCCACAATGGGCTCTATCTAAAAATGGTATTATGCTTAGTATTGCACTAACGATATGCTTTTTAATTTTATGTATATACGTTTTGCTTCTTTTTGATGTGCTTGATTGCTTCTAGCTATATTTGGTTATTTGTCTCATGCATGTTTCTATTTCTACACAAATTTCAACTTCACTCTTGCCATATGTCAGATATGTGTATGGTGCTAGTCATAACACACAATGTATTGGATCATGTGCTTGGGTACTTTACACACCCGAGTCATTGCTAATTAGCTATGGAGGGGTCTTCCTTGGTCATGCTACCAAAAATATTATTGAGTATATTTCTATCATAGAAGTCCTTACGGAGGTCATATCTCTCGACATTTCAAATTTAGTGATTAGGTTACAATCCTAGTTGGTTATTATGCATTTGAGTAATCATTATCATATTTGTAATCCAATTTTATTGCGTCATTTTTTAAGAGTTAGGCTTTTGTAACATAATTTCGAGTATCTTTTTTATGAATATATTCCAAGAGAATCTAATGCATTAGTTGATTCATTAGTAAACTATGTATTATATTGGCATCACTATCTTAGATACATGGATGCGTCCAAATTTTCATTGAAACATTTACGTAAATAAATCAAATAAACCAAAAATGGATATATTATATTATTATATATATATATATTTAATTATATATATTGTTTCAAGTATTATAATCCAAAAAATTCCCAAAACTTGGGTGTTTTATACAAAATGGCTTCACTAAGCCTTGTACTCACACCATACAACTATCATGTATCCTATGCTCCTACTGATCCTACTTCTCATGGTAACATATCAGAGCCCTAGGTATCCTCCTTAGAGCTAACAAAAACCTCTTTGGTACACCCACCATGTGCCATTGTAAGTGTATATGTATCTCGCTCATGGGAAGAGGTTGTGCATCCATAGTAAATACCCTCGAGGTTCCTATCAACTTGGTGAAGACTCTGAGTGTCATCTCCCTCTTCAGTGGCTGTCATAGTCATTTCTGCTAGGTAATTTCTCATCATTGCTTGCATATCGAAGGCCACCCTATTGAAGCCGCAAAAATTGGGTTAACAACAAGGGGGATACCCACCCGGTCCGGACCTTGGTTGGCAGCTCCTTATCCGTTTGGTATAGCGGGTTCGACTGGGGAAAATGGGACCAGTTTCCCAATCTAAGGGTGTGTGTGTGTGTAGAGTTGGATGATGCTGATCTAAGAGTACTTAAAGCTAATTTAATTCAGATTCTTAAACTAACTCTATGCTATTGTAATCTAATGAGAAACAACACATCTAATATACGCTAACCCAGGATATATATCTTCTATTATGCGATCTAAAGAGATTTCAAACAATAACTGGTAATAAAGATCATTCAGCTATCATAAGAATAGAAATCAATTAAGATAAACCACTTTTCATAAGAAGTTAGGAAAAACAGTTGTGAACAACATATCGCATAATAAGTTATTCATATATCAGACATAAATAAATGACTCCACCGTATAGAAGTGCCAAATGGTAACTCATACATTCATGCAATAACCTATAAACAACTGAAAACTGTAAATCACTTTAAGAATATAAGCAGAAATGGCCAAGAGATAAAAGTACCATTTATGACTAATCCTACTCATAAACTTCAAGCGACAATTGATTTATCTCTCCTTGATTTAACATCCACTAAGAGTACAGAAGTGCAACATCAGTAGCAGATATCAAATGCAAATATCAAATAAACCCTGTTCCATTCATTCACCAAAACTTCCTCTGAGGGTGCAAAAGTGCATGTTCTGAGGACAAGTTTTTGATAAATTTCTGGACCCTTCTCTAAATGCATGAGAAGGGTTAAAATACTACTTCCTAATTCTAATAATAGTGTCTTTACAAAATTTAGGATGCGATTTTCAAATGACAGTCCTTTTTCTAATCTAATTTAAAAGAAAAAACAAATTTCTAAAATAAGGCTACTTCTGAACTTGCTCCTTAAAGCTGCAAGGTTCATCATGGGCTTGAGAAGAGTCGTCTGGCTGACTTCTGCGCTGAGCTGGGCTGCGAAAACAAAATCTATGAGAGTTGGAACTACTTTTTCGGCTGTGCTTATGATGCATTTCACAGTCATTCATTGACTATGCGGCTTGACCAAGTATGCCCAGTAACATTCCCAATTTAACCTGTTCAATGCATGGATCGCTTTTCCCTTTTCCTGCGCTTTCTGCTTCCACTCGTAGTTTATTTGGTAGGTACCCCGGGGTGGTCTCTTCGATTAAGTTGGCCCTGTGTAAATTCTCATTTACACAGTTGATAAGAATGTTTGCTTGCGTGGCCGCTGTCTCCGCTGCTTGTTCTGCCTGCCTGATTTGATCGTCCCATTTATTAAAGAGAAATTCTTTATGACTCTCGTTTATTCTGGGTGCACTTGCTCTTTTCCCTTCATCTTCATCATACATTATTCCATATAAGGGTAAGATAAGTCGGTGACAAATCCGATAGAAGTGTGGGACGAACTAGGAATCCCATAACGTCTTATGATAAACATGGATAGGTAATGGGTCCTGGGTAGTCCATTTCCAACCCATAGTGGGGAATTTAGACACATAACAAATAGAATCCATAACATATGCAGACAGATAAAAAGGAGGATAGATCCTTTGAGACAAGGATCTTTTAGACCGGTAATTCATAACAGCTGCGTATAGATTATCAGAAAAGATCTTGGCCCAATCCATAATATCGACATTTGTGGCAGCATCTATTAGTGGTAGCCATTCAGACGAAAATTTATTGATATCCGGTATCCCAAATAACCTACAAAGCATGGCCGCAACAAAACAATACGGAGAGGTGAGGGAACCAGTGTTGTACATACCGTTTTTGTCCCTTTTGAGCGGCTCCTCTTTTTTGGACCAATCTTTGGTGGTCTCTACTAGGTTTGGGTTCTCTGCCGCAAATTCCTTAACGAATTGTGCATTGTAAGTCGCATGTGGTTCAGGAAGATGATACATAAGCTTTAAATCTTGCGCGGCAAATGATCCTATGAGCCCATGTCCTTGAACCTTGAATTGTCTATTGTTCATCTCTGCATTGTCAAGTATCCACTTGATCATATCCGTATATGGTAGAATTTTGGGCCTTGCTGCTATCCGGTGAAGAAATGAACATGCTAGCTCCTCTAAGGATGCCTCGGAAGAGCGTTGTGAGCCCGCGACAATATCAACCTTCATTACTCTAGGATTTTCTTCTTCAAGCAGCCTGTACATGCTTTCCCATGTCGATATCCCTGCGTCTCTGTTACAAGTTATGTCTGTATACAAAGGTGCCATCTCCTTTGTCTTTTCCTTCGCCTCAGAGCCTTGGGCTTTATTTTTCTTTCCCATTTGCTCCTGCGTTTGGCTTTTAATTGTCTTAGCTCTTCGTTCCTGCAGATTACGAGTGAAATGGAAATGAATGATTAAGAAAGGTGATGGGAGAGTTTTAAATGCAACAGATATATCAAATATGCCACTTTACGTGAAGTAATTCTTTACAAAATCACACGTCTTCATTTCATTTAATAGCTGACAACTAATTCATTTACTAGCATTATAGGCACATGATCTTGAGTCAGATTATGGTAAGTGGATTTTCTTTGAATGGCGTGCCCGAAGGATTCGTGATAAAGTGATTTATGATTTTCTTACGTAACATCGCAAATCGCACCATCGCAGGTCGCACCATCGCAGCGATCGCAACATCGCAGGTCGCAGAATTTTGATGTTTGCCAAATCTTGCCAGTTCATTTTTGCGATATGCGATCTTGCGATCGGTGTTATTGCAGATCGGTAAATCTTGAAGTTTTTTCCTTATGATTATTACTTCATTGTGATGCGATGTTATGCTTAACACGAGGGTCTTGCGCATACTAATATTATAGAGAAATGGAGGTATTTCCTATCTTTTTTGCAACGCGGTTTTAAAGATATTTCCCTTATCTTAGACTTAGGTTAAAAATATTCAAAAGACCTTTCTAAGTTTACGATGGTAACCTTATTTTGAAGAAAGGGAACTCTTGCTTTTTTCTTAAAAATTTAACTAAGGGTCCCCATTCATTTAGTATTTTGGACAACACTTAAATGAACAAGGGGGGGTGTTGCTGGCCACAACACACCTACATAACGTATAGGTGCCACATTTTTACCATGCTAGAGCTAATGGCATATTGTTTTAAAAGTAAAAAAAATAATTTTGTTATTGAATTTACTTCTTACCTATTGATCCCCACTATCTACTGGGTGGAAAGATCACATCGTAATCCCCGGAATAGTTCATCCCATCATATGGGAAGTTGTCGATCATCATAATATGGAATTCAAGCTAGTGAAAGAAGTATGTATCAAAATAATGTCAATAGGTCCACCTCCTGTCTGAGGTAACAAGGCTTCCCATCTCTCTATCTTGGGCTCTCTTGGAACTTCTATAGATGGACTCACCTATGGCATCAAAAAGGGTACTCTCTCTAGCATGAAGGCTATTATCAGTGTACCATACCCAAACTATCTCTGGGCCTGAGTATACATGTTATCAATTCTACCTTCACTCGCTTGAGGAAACTCTCTCACCAATCAAAAACCCATGGTTGTAGGAAATATAATGCTAGAATGGTCTAGGATTTTGTGGCCACACATTGGCTATTAATCCCTACCAATAAATATATCATCCACAAGATATACCTTAATGGTATTTCCCTCAGTCATTCTATTGGAATTTTGTTGGTGACCTTTAGTACACCTTACCCACAATAAGTGTGGATTAAATCATCGGTGGTTATAGGTTCTACTCTCCCTCTTGCTAAGTTTTTTCATACTCTTTTGCACAATAAGATAATGAGGAAATATCTTTCATATTTTTCAATTGTGAGGTCATGGTCCCCAATTTTGAACACCCCTCGGTGTTCATCCCACTACTAGATTATCCATACCAAGAGATCCTCCTCATCCTTCATTAAATCTATTCTAACATACTTCAATAAAACACATTTCCTTAGAGAGGCCAAACATGCTAGATCATTTATCATTTGCAATTCTTCCTAATCATGATCTCTTTTGTTCTAGAGGATCATTTTCATTAGTTGATTCCTACACAATTCAAAACCCTTAGTTAAATTTTATTGTTCACATAACCCTACATATTGAAATTTTTATTTTTTTCTTGTGCCTAGCATGCTAACAAAGGCACCCTTAATCCCAAAGTGCATGCTAATGCTCCCTCCCTAATCAAGAAGAGCATGTAGATGTGACCCTTTTCCTCGGGCATCCATGTTAGCTTCCCAAGCCATCTAGGGTGAGACTTAAAACTGAAAATTACCAGTGAAAAATAATAATTAAAGGAACTAAATGAAAATATAGGATCAATTCTCTTACCTATAACTAACAAGAAATGGAATGGTTTCCTGGATTGATTAGAATCAACCAAAGAAGGACTACTTCTCTTCACCTTCAAATTGTCTCACCAAACTCAAACTAGTGCAAATGAGGACCAAAATGCCTTTTTATAAAATTTGGAGGTATGACTAAAATCATTTTTTGTCATTTATAAGCATTTCTTCGTCAATTTTGTTTATAAAAGCTCTCGATAACTATATTTCAAATATTCTACATCTTCAAACACTATCGTAAGTGATTTTATGTATAACTGACTAACATTTGCTCAAAATGAGCATTATTTTTAGGTTCTTTTTCTCACTCACTAAAGAAAAAAACCATGAGTTACCTATTTTGGGGTCGTAAAGCATCTATGAAATAGATGCAAGTGACTTTTTTTTTCTTTTTATCACTCCTTAAACTGGAAAAATATATTACATTTTTTTTCATTTGACTCATTTAAAAAATTATACAGAGAATATCGAGTTCACTTCGTTCCCGTTGTACTCGTACAAACTGAGGTGGAAGTTTATTGAGCATGGGTTTATCACTTTATCCAAATTCAATGGACTAACCATGACAAAGGTACCCCCTTGGACTCTTCTTATAATCTCTTTTTAGACTCTCAAAACGTGAAACGCCTGCCAAGTTTACCCTCTTTGGACTTGTTAAACCTAAGAAGATTAGGGAAAATTGGATGGAACAAAAATTATACTGTTTATATTTTGAAGGAAATTTTGTTAGAAATACCTTGTCAATCCCTTAAACATGGAACTTTCTTAGCATGTTCCTCTTTTTGTGAGTTTCTCTATGAACCCTACCATTTTATGAGTGTTTTCTTGATACCAATATGTCTTTGCATCTTTGTGCCTATCTCTTGTTGGTGTTATTGAGTCTATGTTGCCCTGTCTTCCTGGTATTGTGTCTTCTACTATTTAGGGGATCAACCTACTCTATGCTTCCTATATCGACCATCTTCTCCTATGAGATATTTTCCCTAAGTCAGTTTGACCCATTGTTCTTAACTATATCCAAAACTAATGCCCTTGTCTTGTTTCACATCAATTGATGTAGGACTCCTTCTTGCCTAATTTTGACAAGTCTCTTCTTATCAAATTCAACATCTTATCTATGAAGTAGATCAAGAAACATTTCAGTATCGTGGAGATCGTAGTCCTCAGTGGTAGTTTTTCGTGTATTGAATTGGCCATTTTCATCATTGGAACCCATTCGAATGAATCTAGAGTGTTTGATGCCAAATCATTTTATTCGCACTCACTAGATTGTACTATGTATCTTGGAGACCATCATTGCTATTGGTGGCCATCCTCACCTTTGTTAATGGTTTTCAGCATTGGATGGTAATTAGATGATTTCTCACATGTTCAACTTCAACTCATTTATTCACATGTGCTGAAATATGCTAGTTTAGAAGTGGAGATGAAGACCTTGGGTAGAAGCTCATATCACTCAACTTTGTTTCCTCTCCCAAGTTGCGACTAATGTTTTTAGAGATGGCTTATCAAATTGATCACATTATGACATCTATCAACATTGTGCCAATTAATGGACATGGCAGTCATACGTTCTTTGTCTATCAGTCTAGTTTTTCTACTAAGCATGGGAATTCCCAATTAAGGACATGATTTTATATTCTGACATATGTTTTTTGTTCATGGCTCTCATTCAGTTTAGACACTCTAACACTCTCTCTCTTCAGTTTCATTATATAAATTATTTCAACCATCGTCTTCTTTTATGACCTCACACTTTAAGGGTCATATATTACACTGGAAAAGACCTCATCATCAATGTTGGGTGCAACCCAACCTAGCCAGATTTTGGGAAATAAATCTGAGTTTTGTGGAGCACACAGTAGAAAAGATGTCATAGAGTATGAAGTGGACCGTGCAATATAGCACAATGAATACCGCGCAGAAAATTCACGATGCAACATAGGGGCTTCATAGCGAAGCCCCTCCCTTTTTGTAAAAATCATAAAATATTGTAAAAGTTGATTGTTTTGGACCATAGTCCCTTGTATTTTGGAAACCATGGTATTAGGTCCATGGTAATGTAGTGATGTAATACCTCATCTAATAGTATATATAGGGATGAATAATAAAGAAGGAAGACATCGAAATAATCCAGGTCTATGTTCATGGTGATAATTTTCTCATCTTTACTTTGAAGAAAAGTTGAGGCTCTGTAGTTGAGTGCATGGAAGCCTCAGTATGCAGCTTAGTGTGCAGACCATCTGTAACTTAGTTCGTAGACAACCTGTTGTTGTGTGCCAGGAAATAATTGTTTGTTGTACCCATTCTCCATTATAAGCAACAATTATTGTGGATGTAGAACCACATTGGGATGAACCATGGTAAAATTTGTGTCTTATGCGTTGATTTTCTTATTATCTGCACTTTATTTCAGTACTCTGAAGCTTATGGATGTTTATGTTATGTTTAAGTGATGAATGTAATTCTACAAAGTAATATATGAGTACGAAGTACTTGATGTATGTGAAGTAGTTTATAAGTATTAAAGCATAAAGAAAATATAAAAGTGTCACATTGCAGCATCCCTGAGGCTACAGAAACTTGGTTCTGCAACCTCCCATAGCCACTTTGGGTGAGACCATGACTTGCTTGCAAGTCGTTGCTGAAAGGGCCACTGGTTGAGGGTTTTGTTGGTGCACAGTAAAGTACAAACCTAGGTCAGCCCAACCTAATCCAACAAATGGTTCTATTGTCAAGACAAGGATCTATTTGAGGGATGTTTATGTGGCATCCATTGAAGAAAGAAATTCAAGATTGGGTAGAATAGAAGGAATGAGAATTTTTAGAACAAGAAAATAGAAGCCCTCATCTATCAATTAGGAGGTGGTTGGAGAAGAATATTTTTGAATATCAATATGAAATATTCTTTGGCTCATTCCATGTCGATATATACAAGTGGATATCAAGGTTGAACAAGAGAAAATACTATTTTAAAGGAGACAAACCTAAGGAGTGGACTCCTAAACTAATACATTGACTCAAGAACACTCACAATGCAATCTCAAGAGTTGTTGACTTCTTGATTGACAACACCTTAGGAGGATTCGTTAATGAGTTTGCGGTACACTCAATTGTGTCCTACAGCGAAGAAGAACAAAATCTTTTCAAAGGACCGTGAGGTAAATTCTTGAAATCTCTATAGCTTTGGATTAAGATGATTTTGTGTGAAAAGGGAATTTTACGAATGCAGTCAGATTATTAAGTTACTTATGTTCTAGAGAAGATCCAAAGAAGAAACTGAAACAACACAAAAAGGAAAAATATATAGAATAGGAATTAGGAAGAGATCTCAAGACTAGGATCTGAAGACCTTTTTAGAAACCAACTATAGCCCTCTGTTAAGTGAGTCTGAATGTGAAGAAAAATGACCTGAAAACCTTGAAGGAACTTTGCAGTATTCACCCTTCCAACCTAAAATTTCATCAAAGACAGAATCAAGTAGTAATCAGGGTGCTTTCAGTTTTCCCTATCCCCTATCCCCCATCCCCCTCTACTTACAAATCCCCCTCCCCCTCCCCCTCCAAGAAAAATATGGATGATGATATGAAGCTACCTATCATTAAAGGTACTGGATCAGAGAATCTAGAGTATTTTTTGTTTTTATGCAAAAGTGGTATGGAAAATGAAGTAGGTCCATGATAAAACTATAAATAAAGCACAACTTGTCACAACATTCCAAGATAGAGCATTGACATGGTACATGAAGTATTTGAGCAATTCAATCAAATCATTTGTAGACATAAAAACAATGTTGGTAAGTTAATTTAAGAAGCCGAAGTCCGAGTCACAGTGCATCAAAGAGCTAAAATAATAAAAAAAAATCCTATTGAGTCTGTCTAGGAATTTGACCAAAGATTCAAGATATTAGTGGATCAGGCGAGCTTCAAAATAGCTCCACAACAACATAAAGAATTGTTTATAGCTGCGCTACTCCCACATATAAGAGTTCCTGTGTCATAACAGAAGATAGAAACTCAAGTTGAAGCTTTAGAACTCACAATTAAATTAGAATCTTCACCAACAGGGTATACTAATGAAGGTATGCAATAGATCTAGGGTCAGCTTGGAAATTTGAATTTGCAGATTCAATATATGAAGAAAAGCAAGGAAGTTTGCGAAGAAGTGTGGTGTACAAAGTGTAAATCATAAGGCCACTCTAAAGAACAATTCCATCTCTTTAGGAACTACATGGCTAGTGGAGCATTGAATCCTTTGAATCTTAGATCTAGCTTATGGAGCGAGATATGTAAAACTAGAGGTGAATATCACACAAAAGATTTATACCAATTGCAAAAGCATGTCGAGACTCCAAGAAACTTATATTGCAAATTTTGTAAATCAGTAGGGCATGATGAGAACACCTATCGAGCTTATTAATTAATGATGGAGAGAAGTACTAATGCATATAGAATACAGGATGAAGAACATGGACATGAGGAACATGGAGAATATAGTGGTCAAGGTGGTCATCAAGGTTTGAGGTCAAGGCACAGACCTAGGTTATGGAGCTGGTTGAGGTCATGGATAGATTATTTGTTACAACTCTGGTCAGGCAAGTCACTTTGCAAGAGATTTTCAAATTCCTACTATGACATGTAAGTATTGCAAATCATTTTATCATGTAATTGAGGAGCATAACGTACTTATGGAAAACATGAAGGAAAAGAAAAATCAACAGCCAACGCAGAACATTCAGATGATGATTGTTGAATCGAGGACTGATGAACCTCACATTAATATTGTAACAAGGAGTGGAGTTGTGACTGGAACTCATAAAGCGGATGGAAAGAAGGAAGTTGAAGCTACATGGGATAGAAAGACTATTAAAAAAGCCCCTATTTTTGATCTAGAAAAGGAAAAATAAGTCTTTATCGAAGCAAAGCTAAGCTTTATGGATGCAGGAGCTTTGACATCTAGCATGTAGGAGAATCATAAAAATAGTTATGGTGTCTCATTTTGGACATAAGACCAAGCTTTGACAATACAGGAACAAGATGTAGCATATAAGGTAATAACTTTAAAATCTTTTATTCGAACTTCTATGAAATTATTGTGAGATCAAATAGCTATAGAAGAACTTAAGGAATTGATAAATTCCTACACATATAAAGAAGTATCGCGAAGTGAAATGCATGAATTTAACAATTTATATAGACATAAGAGAACTGGAAAGGAAATGAAGCTTAGTGCACAAATAGGAGAATATGAAATGGACCAAGTTATTTTATACATGAGATCTGAAGCTAATGTCCTAACAAAGAAAACATGGGAGTTAATGGGTAAACCAAAGTTGCATTGGTCACCTATTCAATGTAGGTTTTAACCCCTTATAGAAATTACCTGCATACGAATTCTAAAACACAGAAAATAAACAATGTGAGAGCATAACACATAAAACACATATACACAGAGATTTTCCCCTAGATCCCAAAATTGGGACTACTAGCTTCATTTTTTTCATTATGTTCCTTTCAATTTTACAATACATATTTATACATGCTGAAGCATCCAATACCATGGACTGAAAACGATCATGTCCAAAACCATGGACCGAAAACCATCACGTCCAAAACCATGTGCAAAAAATCATGCACAAAACCATAGGTAGGTCCGCCCAACCTAACAAAGGGTCCAAAACCAAAATTTCTCGGGGTGCAGCTCCGAACCCCATAGAGTGGGGTTACTTGCACCCCTCAAACCCCCTATGAATCCCCCTACTATGCAATCAGCGCAACGAATGGGGGGATTTGCCCCCGTTCTAACCCCTCGGTTAACTACGTGGGCTAGTCATGGAAAGAATATAACACAACCCAACATTCAACTAAGAATGGTGAATCAACAAAAGTTTTTTCCTCTAGGAAGATTATCAAGCATTATAGTGAACATTGAAGGGGTGTGCACTACTACTAATTTTCAAGAAATAGAAATTATGGATGACAGTAACCACTATTCTGGATTGCTTGGAGTGGATTGGGAATTTTCCAGCGTGACCATAATCAACTTAAAGAAGAGGAAAATGATATTTGAAAGAAACAATATGAGAGTGATCATTCCCTTAGATCCATTAGAAGGAGAAAGGTAAACTGAAGCAGTTAAGGAGGAGTACAACACAACTAATATAGCTAAAATATACTAGACGACAACAAAAGAACTAGATTGTGTTAACCCTATTAAAGGCAGGTTTATTTGGGGGCATGACATTTCATGTGCTTCAAATTTAGAAGAAGAATTAGAAAATTAGAAAATAGTTTACATGAAGTATCTATGAGGCGATGTGCAAGAGTTCCTAAAGCAATTCGTTGTATGACAGTTGAGGTATGTGACTTACCCTTTTATGATGGTTTGTGTGATATAAATACTTTTCATGAAGAATATGAATAACATGTACTAGAGTGTCAAATATTATTATCCCTAGATATAGCCCTAAGAGCTACTCCTGCTAGATGGTGGGATACATATAAGAAGAATATAGGAAATTGGAAAGAGTTTCGAAGGTTGATATAGATAAGGTTTTGTCAGGTAGAAATAAAGTTGGAAGATAAGTATGATGGTCAAATTGATCCTAGAGAGCACATCCAACTCTGCATGATAGCATGGAAGGAGATTCCATGAGAAGAATGGGTGCATGGGTTCATCCATACATTAGAGACAATCCCTCGAAACTAGCACTTGGAAACAAAACTTCGACATGGTACTGCGAACTGGGAAGAGAGGATTGATGGGTTTATATTGACATTTAGATTTGAATATGAATTTTCATGTATAGATTCAACCCTTCAGATAGTTAAAAAATATATTTTTGAGAATGAAATTCCACTCACTTGGCAGTGTCATTGGGTTGCGCAACTACATAATGTATTGGAATGCTACAACATCATTGCAGAAGAAGACAAAGACACTCACAATATTGACATAGTAGAATATGAAGGGTACCGCAAAGTGAATGGGCCTGAGTTAGAAATTCCTGATATAAAAAAGTCATTGAAGAAAAAGAAGGTGAACATTGGATGGGAAGAGGAGCCAAAGTTTGCAATGATAGGATATTATTGGGATGAAGAAATAGTTAGCAAAGTGACAAATATTTTGCATGAATACCAGGAGTTATTTCCCACTAATTTCTTAGATAGGAAGAGCATAGTAGGAGATTTAGGAGTTATGAGCATTCCTTTAAATCTTGATGTGAAGCCAGTTAAGTAAAGGTATTATAGGTTGAATCAAATTACAAAGAAAAAGTGAAGAAATAACTTGACAAAATGATACCACCTGGAATCATTGAACTCGTGGAATAATTAAAGTTGGTAAGTTCTATGGTGGTACAAGAAAATAAAACACAAGGAGAAATCATGATTTGTGTTGATTTAAAGAAAATTAAATGATGCATGTCCACATGAACCATTCCCTACTCCTTTCATTGACGAAGTATTGGGCAATGTAGGAGGTTAGGAAGCCTATTCATTTATAGATGGATTTTTAGGATAGCATTAGATTAGAATTGGAATAAAGGATTGACATAAGACCACCTTCACTACAGAATGGGGTTCATGTCAATATAAAGTGATGCATTTTGGACTGAAGAATGCCATTGACATATTTTAAAGAGTGGTGGTTGCAAATTTCAAAAAATATATTCACAAGTTCTTAGAATTATACTTTGATGATTGGACGGTGTTTGAGTGGTTGAAGAAACATCTTGTGAGTTTAAGACTGATGCTTGACACATGTAGGCACTATCAAATTTCTCTGAATATAAAAAAGTGCATATTTTTTTTTACCTATTGGTATATTTCTGGGACATATTGTTTACAAAAAAGGATTGATGGTGGATCCTATGAAGATTGCTATTATTTTTGAATTTACCTCCACCAAAGTCAGTGAGATAGCTTTGCACCGCATTAGGACATAAAGGATATTACAGAAAATTTATCAAGGGATATGCATAGATCACTATGCTTATGGAAAAAATGCTAAATAAAGATGTAACATTCCTATGGAATGAAGAATTTAAAAAGAGGCTCGACACACTAAAATAAAATATGGTAACTTCTCCTATACTGGAATACCAAGATTGGAATAAGTAATTTCATGTTCATGTGGATTCCCCAGGCATAGCTTTAGGAGTGGTATTAGCACAACTTGGTGCAAGAGAAATCAAACACCCCATATATTTTGCAAGTAGGAAACTGTCTAAAGAAGAGAAGAACTATACAACTAGAGAAAGGGAAGGACTGGCTACGATATATGACTTACAAAAATTTAGACATTATTTGTTGGGATCACATTTCAAGATGTTCACTGATCACTCTGCACTAAAGTATTTGGTCAATAAGCGTTTTTTAGGTGGAAAGATTTGAAGATGGCTATTATTGTTTTAGGAGTATGAATTTGAATTTGTTGTTAAGCTAGGAAGACTAAATGTTCGACCTAATAATTTATCAAGGTTGGAAATAGGAGAAGAACAAACAAATCTAGAGGATAATCTTCCTGGTGCACATTTGTTTGCAATCATGATTGCAAATGATAACTTTGATGAAATTATTCAATTATTAACCACAGGTATGCCCCCTTTAAATAGACTACACAACAGAAGAAAGAATTAGTGGTTAAGGAAACATATTTTTCAGTAATAGTAAGACATTTGTATAAGATGGGATCAAATGAAATACTACACAGGTATGCTCCTAAGCATGAAAGACAAATAATTTTAACAGAAGCTCATAGTGGTGGAGCTAGTGGACATTATGTAGGAAAAGCCACTACCCAGAAAAGTTTAAGAGTAGGATTATGGTGGCCTACACTACACAAATATGTAAAAGAGTATTATGGAACTTGTGATATCTGCAGAAGAATAGGACAACCTTCAAGAAGAGATGAAATTCCACTATCACCAAAAGTAGTAGTTTAGGATTTTGATAAATGGGATATTGGTTTTGTTGGACCTACAAATCCACCACAAAAAAGGATTGGTGCGAGGTATATAATCACTCTCACTGATAATTTGACAAGTGGGCCAAACCACATCTATTGAAGGATTGCAATGCAAAAGCTATTGTGAAGTTCATATTTGAGTACATATTGTCCAGGTTTGGGTGTCCAAAGATATTGATTAGTGATCAAGGATAAAATTTCTTGAATAACACCATTGAGGCACTAACTAAAGAATTTAAAGTTTGCCACCAAAAGAGAACTCTTTATCATCCTCAGGAAAATGGAATAGTAGAAGCATTCAATAAAATTTTGGAGAATCCATTGACCAAGTTATGTAATGTAAATAAGGATGACTGGGATCTTAGGATTCCAACAATATTTTGGGTTTATCAGACTACATGCAAAAAATTGACAGGTTAGGCACCCTTTAGATTAGTTTATGGGAAATAAGTTGTGATTCCCATGGAATACATTGTCCCTAGCCTAAGAATTGCATATTTTACAAAAATGGCATACCCCGACATAATGGAAGAAAGGATGTCGCAGTTTCTTAATCTAAAAGAAGACAAGTTTATAACATTATTTCATCAACAAGTACAGAAAGCAAGAGAAAAGGCTTTGCATGAAAAGCATATTAAGGAGAAGAAGTTGTAGATAGGAGACCTTGTTCTCCTCTACGATAGTAAGTTTGTGAAATTCCTAGGGAGATTCAAAACACATTGGTTAGGCCCATATGTTATTAAGTATATTATTGATGGAGGTGCAATGCAGTTAATGAAGTTAAATGGAGAATTAATTCATGAAAAAGTAAAAGGAAGTAGGTTGAAGTTGTACAAGGACAACCTTGCCCCTACAGCTTCACCCTAAAGAAGAAAGAAGGAAATTATTAGTGTCATATGCAATTGAAAGTGGACACTATACTATAAACTAGGTTGAAGAAAGAGCTTCAATGAAGAAAGTACTTCCCTACATTTAGGAATATGTCAAAGTTCGCAGGAAGCCACAATGTAAGACAGAGGTGCACTACAATAGAGGAAGTGTCAAAGTTCACCAAAAAATTAGAAATATGGCCATTAAAAGGGAAACTACAGGTTTAAAGTTTCATTTAATACGAAAATTAACAAAATTGAATGATAGATACGCATTTAATGACGAAATCTGAACAGAATCGGGAAAAAATCAAATCTAATGATGAGGTTCGAATCAAATTAAGAACTTTGTTGAATCGAGAGCTTGAGTCATTAATATTGTGAAAACGTTGTAGGATACTTCGTTGTGTATGTCGACTGAGCGACCTTGGGAGGAGATTGTGTGAAATTTTCGTAAGTAGAGATTCTTTGGAGTCATGGATGTCACAAATACGTGCACGCTAGAAATTGAAACACCCATAGTACCATCACCCATAGTAGCAACACTACCACCACATAAGCCACAAACATCACCAAGGCAAAAGCAACCCAAGGAAGTAAGAAACAAGAAAAAGTAGGACAAGAAGCCTACCAAACTTGTGAAACCTCAGAAGAAATTGGAGGCCAATATTGAAGAAGATGTGGACTAAATTTAGGTAGAGGAAGGTGGCGCAACATTCATCTCACGTCTTACCTGATACATTCCATTGAGGAAGCCAAATTCCAAACTGGTAAAGGATTCCAAGGATGCAAAGTATGGGACATTCACATCATTATTGTCAGAGATGTTCCATTTGAAGGAGAGATTTTAGGGAAAATTATGTAGCTAAAATGTACAAATAATGATTTTAATGATGGGATGAAGTACCCATAGTTCGCACAAGGCCGTTACTTGCAATAAGTTCAAACCCGAATAGCGGAGTTACAAAATTAAAACAACAACGATGGGAAAATGGGTTGGCACTATCATGACTGCTCAACATATTGAATGTGACACTTCAATATAAGTTCATAAAACACAGTGTGCGTTTGCTAATTATTTATATTAATACATGATGGACTCTTGTGGATGGGGAATAAGATCCCCATAGACCAAATGTTTATTTGGAGGATCACTAGATTACGTTACCAGCGCAAAACCCCATAGAGGAGTTCATGGAAAAGGATCAGGACCGCGTTGTGGCAGAAAATATGAAGAAGGAGTAAGGGTTGGTCAAAGGGAATAGGGGCTACGACATAAACTAGATCAGGGACCAGGTATTCCACATCACCGCACATACAACCCTATGGCGATGTTCAAGGTCGATTTTCATAGATTGTACATACAAGTGCACAGAGATACGAAGAAGGAATGGAATGCATTGCCATATATTGTCAAAGAGGATAATCTAGTAGAAGTAGTATAGACATGGCCTGCATATTGGATGACTTCATTGGAGGAGGCAGAAGACAATGCAATAGAAGTGGAAGAGCTGGACACTTCGGATCATGGCGAAGGTAGTGGAAAGACAAGGAGGAGGAAGCAAAGGAAGAGGAAGAGGAATAAGAACACCATGATGAAGAATAAGAGAAGGAACCTCAAGGAGGAAAATATACAACTAAGTAGATAAAGAAGGAAGAAACAAAGAAATATGTAGCATAGAAAAGGAAGATGCAAAGTCAAGCTTTTTCAAGCAGTACAAAGAAGCATGAGGTAGATAAATCAAAACAAATCACACCAATGGTTCTAATTGAATGTGACCTAGATCAAATTGGAGATAAGGTTTAAGAGATAACAACATAATTTTGGAATAGGGTGGAAGATCACTATAGTGAGCTTATCACAGGTGTGCAAGAGAGTATAGAAAATCTAAAATTACTCACACAAGCATCCAAAGAACCAGCATAGCTAAGTCAGCCATCACAACTGAATGAAGGAATCTAACCAGAAACGCTAATAGAAACAATGTTTGGGATTAGAATAATGTAAATACCTACTAGAGCTCTGTAGTTCGATTTCACCAACGTGTAGCAGCATGGAAATAATTGGGATCATGTCAACATGAATATGGTAGCACTTCCCATTCTAGTGTTAGATGAGTTACACTAAGGCATCACAAATGAGTTAAGGAAAGAAAACAGTGCACTTCAAGGCTAAATATTCAAATAGAATAAGAAGAAGCTACACTAAAGAAACAATCCGAACATGAAATCAAAGAAAAGTTGAGGTAGAGGTATAGCAACAAAAATTAAAATAAGTG
Organism: Pinus taeda; assembly: GCA_000404065.3. NCBI lineage: Eukaryota > Viridiplantae > Streptophyta > Pinopsida > Pinales > Pinaceae > Pinus > Pinus taeda. The sequence continues at coordinate 17,097 of APFE031216778.1, read as the reverse complement.
GTTGAAGCCACTTGTCGAGAAGTTTCAAACATGGATGTCCTTGAGGAGGAATCTACAGAAGACAGGGTCGTGAAGCTCATCCTTGCAGTCAAGGAATATAATGATAAAATTGTCGAAGTGCAATTTAAATATGAGATGTAGATTAGCGAGCTATGAATGAAGTTGTATCCGACTATGCCAGTGGAAGTAAGAAGTCAAAGGGAGGCTGACCTAAAGTTAGTCATGGTTAGCATCTCCACATCATTGGAAGACTACAACAAAATGTTGGATGAAATTTTAGAAATTTGGACTTTGCTGCAAGAAGATCCAAATATTCAAAAACTGTAGGAGGAAATGTAGTAGAGGCACCATAGCTAGAAGAGAGTTGAGTAGTTGCGAATACATTTCCTATATCACAGAAGCTCACAAAGATCAATGAATCAAAGGTGCTGTACAAGAGGATCAAAGAGTTGAAGAGGGAAGAGAAGATAATGATAGAAAGAACTCAGCCTTGGTAGGATAGACCCTTTAGATCTTACAGACAATAGATGAGAAGCTTCAAGAGCTTTGACAAAAGGAGGCAACATTGCTAAAAAAGGCTACAAATCATGTAATAGAGGCATTGTTAGAGGAGTCACGCAACGAGGATAAACATATGAAAAAAGTGATCCAATAGTTAAACAAGGCCTACAATAACAATGTAGGAAAGAAGAGAGGCAAAGCCTTTGAGTGACTTAGGATGAGTAACATGTGACTGTTGGGGACCTGTTGGACACAACCCAACTTGGCTAGATTTTGGGTAAGAAATCTGAATTTTGTGGAGCATGCAATAGAAAATATGTCACAGAATATGAAGTGGACTGTGTAGCAGAGTAGCAGAACACAATGAACACTGTGCATAAATGTCATTGTGTAGCATAGGGGCTTTGCGGCAAAGCCCCTCCCTTTTTATAAAAGGTATAAAATATTGTAAAAGTTAATGGTTTTGGACCATAGTCCCTTGTATTTTGGAAACCTTGGTATCGAATCCATGGTAATGTAGAGATTTAATCCCTCATGTAATAGTATATATAGGGATGAATAATAAATAAGGAAGGCATCGAATTAATCCATATCTATGTTTATGGTGATAATTTTGTGATATGTACTTTGGAGAAAGGTTGAGGTTCTGGAGTTGAGTGCATGAAGGCCTGGGTCTGCAGCTTAACACGTAGACCATCTCCAATTTAGTGGGCATATAACATGTAGCTATGTATGCAGGAAAAGACTATTTTTTGTAACAATTCTCTATTATAAGAAATATTTCTTGTGGACGCAAACCCACATTGGGATGAACCAGGGTAAAATTTGTGTCTCGTGTGTTTATTTTCTTATTATCTGCACTATAGTTTAGTACTGTGAAATTTATGGGTGTTTATGTTATGTTTAAGTGATGAATGTAATTGTATGAAGTAATATAGAAGTGAGAAGTAGTTGATGTATGCAAAGTATTTTATAAATATTAAAGCATAAAAAGAATACAAAAGTGTCAGATTGCAACATCCCCTGTCACTTTGGGTGTGACTGTGACTTCTTGAAGGGCATTGCTGAAAGACCCAGTGATTGAGGGTTTTTCTAGTGTGCAGTAAAGTCCAAACTTAGTGTTGAGCTAATTTATTAACACAAATTAGCACAATTATTCATTATCAATCCAGGTTTGTAAAACTTTGAGGCAAGTCCACAGTGTATGGATATCAGGTATAGCCAAGCTTAGAAGATAAATTTTGAAGAACTAAAGAAGTACATATTACAAATATAAGCTTATATTAACAATTTCTAACTCACTTTTTCAATCTATGAAAGATGAAGTGGCTCTTGACTTAAGAGATCCATTTGTGTCCTTCTCTCTCAATTATCACTTAATGAATAGAAATCAGAAATCATGAATTAACAATAGCTTAAGAAGCATAAATCAACAATGAAGGAGACTCTTAACTTAAGAGATATTTGGGCATTTTTCATCACAATTCATTCATCATTATGCTATCATTGGAAAACTGAAAGTGCATAAAAAACTGCTTGCATGTAACAAAGAAGAATTCTAGTTTTGATCTATCAATTCAATATAAGGAGAATTCAACTTGAACACTTTGTTTTCCCATCTTACTAAAATGATAAACAAACTAAAATTGAATAATATAAATCATCACACATCAATTCATAAGAAAATATGAAACAAAATAGGTAAACATATTCTAAAGTAACCAGTTCATGAAGATTAAGCTAATCTAACAATAAAGTGTACTTAGCTTGGAGTGGGGGCCCTCCACCCTTACCTTTCACACTTGAGGTTGCTATAAACTGTTGAAAATTCAGTTTCTCATCCACATAAATGAACAACAAAATGAAAGTAGAACAGGTTCTTCAAATTAATCTCTGAAATCCAAATGTCTTAGCATAAAGTTATATAAAAATTACATATCATAAGTCTTCAAAGTCTTGGCTTAAATAATAGATTATGAAACAAACTGATCTAAAGTCTCTTTAACAATCATATCTATTCATATTCATCTATCTAATTCAAATCCATCCAATCTATCACTAGAAATATGGACAATCCCATGAAACCATAAAACTGCCCTATTTCCTAGGGATTTTCTAGGTGTCTAGTCATGTTTGACCAGCCTTGACCGACCCTAATAAAGCTTGTTTTGACCGAAATAAGTGGATTTAGTTAAGTAATAGTTCCCAAGATTTCCATTCGTGCATCCAGCACGAGCCTAAGTGTCCTGAAAAAATGTCATCCATATAACTATTACGGGAATTTTTTTATTCTGTCCAAAATTGCACTTGAAACTCAATTTTCATAAAAACTTCTAGAAATTGCAAAATTAAAATTAAATACCTGAATATGCATAAATTACATAAAAATTAGATGGATGTGATGGAAAATGGATGGAAAATATAAGGATTAAGTAAATTTCCTTAAGCAAAAATATACCAAAACTGAGGACCAACATCTCCCCCTTGCTGATCTTCGAGCATGTCGTCATGCTTGCTACTTCCTTTTGGATCTTCTTACCCCTGTTGTGCATGTTGTTCCAGACCATGATGGCTCTTGTTGTGCTGCCTCTAATGAATAGTCCATCCCTGTGTCATGTTATTATTTATACAAAGCAGCCTTAACCTTCCGTTTTTCATACTTGCTTTTCCAAATGTTCTTTTCCTTAAGCCACTTGAATGCCTGCTTGCAAATTAGATCATTCTTCCTCTTTAATTTTCCTATTTCTTTAGTTAATTTTTCATTTTCCTTAACCCACTTTGCATTATTCTTCTTATTTGCCTTGTTTTCCTTTTTCAAGTGCTTTTCCAGAATCTTATTTATTTCTATTTGATCTGTTAATTCTATAACTTTGCTTAAGTGTAATTCCCTTCAAGTTCCTGTGCATTTTTCACAAATGATGTTGCCGCCACATCATCAAAACAGGAATATTTCTCTAGAGCTTCTTTCTCAATAATATCCTCTGCCTGTTTCTCTGTTGAACATGTTTCCACAATTTTCACTTCCTGATCCCTACTACTTGCTTCAAGTGGGCTCTTCTTCCTAAACCTCCTAGGAATGGACATGATGGATGTTTCCTTTTCAATCATGACTATGTTGGTTTGCTTCTTAGATCTGGTTCTGGGATAAAATGGTGAACTCACAATGCCCCTGGTTTCCTGCTCTACTTTGTTTTGTTCCTCAATGACCTATTCCTCATATTGGTTTTGGTTTAAAAACTCTCTCTATATCATCCCCTGAGTTTTTACTTGATATTCTACCAAAAGTTTTATCAACCCTTGATGATAAACTTGTGCTTCTTTTGGTTTGTTTTCATTTCTACTGCTTCTACCATCCTAATGAGACTTCGAAAGAAGAAATATGGTAAGTTTATCTTGACCTTCCCTATGATGTGTTGAAGGAGTCTAATATGATACAAATATGCCACACTGTATCCCCTATCACAAGTGAAAATTTTTTGGATGATCAAGACTAGTTCTTCCCATGGCTCATTGAACCACTCCCTACGTATACCTTTACCTCTGTCAAAGGTTCCCTTTTCATTTTTCTCCAGGAGGAACGTCCACACTTTCTCCTTGAAGTGTAGACCTTTGTGGTAATTTTCTCCTATCATTGGAAGGTCTAATGCTTGGGAAATATATTCCTGAGTAACTGAATGGTTAGGTTTCCTACTCTTGTTTTCTCATGAGTATAATTATTCAAAAATTCCCTTGTTATACCCTCACTGTGACCATTAAATCTTTGTAGGAATCCTATAAGCCATGCTTGATACAACTTTTCTACTATTTCCTTCCTCCAATTCTCTATTTGAAATTTCGGCTCTATCCTGGTAGTGATATTTTCTGTGAACTAGTGAATATATCCTTCTATTGTCATTAACTTCTTTTTTTTTAATAATGACAAATAACAAATATTCATGCGTAAAAATCCTTTCTGGTTCAGTTTATAGAAGGCTTACCTTTACCTTGATGAATAGTCAACCAATCTATTTTAATCCCTGTCTCTCTCTACAGTAATATTGTCCCTGTTTATCAACACTCTGCTTTGTTCATGCAAACCAAATACCCATATTTATACACACCTCTGTAAGAAAGAAATTGAACTTTGTTTTGGAAAAGAAATTTATTAAAAAACAAAATCATATCGTAATTCCTCCTTTCGATTTTCGTTTTTCTTAACATATTCCCATGACATCAAACTAGAGTCACTTCTTCACTTTTTGATTGTTGAATTGAGGCCACTGTATATGCACCCTTACCCCACTATTTATACAATCAACATGCAATTCCCAATATACAACACTTCACTGCTTATAATCAACAAATTATTTCTCACATTATAAACCCTGTACTCTGTTTTCATTGGTTATTTCCATTATGAAATCAAACTGAAACTTGGTCTTTTATCACACTGTCTAATCATAAAAAAAAAATACATGTACAAGTGTAGTTTTCAAATTGGCTAGCTATGCATTTTTTCAGAGGCTACAGATTTCAAAACTACACAAAAATTTCTCATTTCATTACTCAACATGCAATAAAAATTTAATGAGACACTCTGTTTCAAAATTTCATGGAAAATCTAGATGTTATCAGCTGAGTTTTATTTTGTTTTCCTCCACCCTACAGTTAATAAATCATTCATTAACTTGAAGCTATGTCACAGTTTATTGATTGTGCAATTAAGGCCACTGCCTGTGCATTTAAAATCACTGTATAAACACTTCATTTTAACTGAAAACTTGGCGATTTCAGGGAAGATACCTGACTGTTGTTGAAGTGTGATAATCCGCTTGACTTTTGGCCCAATTTGTTGTGTTTCATATCATTTCTTGGCATAATTATCTATGTTTTAAATGCCCCTATTTGTTGACTAGTGACACAAACAAAGACTAAATAAATGACAAACAGTCCATTGAGAGATCTCGGCAGAAAATCCCGATATTTCCTCTAAAATCTCCATCGTATTAAGGAAATGAATCGGATTTTTTTACTTACCTTTTTTCTCCACGAGATTCTTGCTAACTGACTCCACTTCCTCCGTCAATATACTTAGCTTACCCTTCTTATCTCTCCAGTTCCTCAGCGCTATATTTCTACCTCCATTTCCTTGGTTTGTTTTCTCTGTCAAACCATTTTTACTTCCTTCAACTGTATGCCAATGGCATCTACTGTCTCTCTTGAGCCTCAAACGGTTGTGATGGCAAAGAAAATTTACGATTCTGAGGTCTCTAGCTTCAAAAAAAATGACGGAGCTCTTCTCTGTTAAACGCGGGCTTATCTTCTGTTGTTTCAAAATGTTTTAACCATTTTTTTATTTGTTTGTTGTCCTCTTGACTAGAATGTCATGTATAAACCTTATTGGATAATACCCTTGTGGTTGTCCCTTTGACCGGAATGTCATGCATATACTATCAAATTGCATACTAAATCGAAATTATTTCGATAGAATCGAACCGTTTATAATTATTTCAACCTTGCTGTTGACACCATATGGTCCATCATTTATGTGTTTGCATTCTTTTTTTTTATTATGATTTTAACTTAGTCTATGTTTAATGTATCTTAGTCATCCTCCAATCCATCCGTGGTTGTCCTACTACATACCAACTCACCATACCTTGACTGTCATATGTACATTACTTGTTTGCCATCGATTACATGATTGTCATATGTGACTTCGCCGGTTATTCATTCATCATGTTTTTCATTGGGTTTGCATTGTATTACCACTAGTCATGCTATAATAACCTAACACCATCATATCATATTACCATCGGGCTTTTCCATGATACCCTTACACCATCATATCATATTACCATTAGGTTTGCCATGATAACCTTTTACCATCATATAGTATTACCATTTCCCAATAGTATTACTTTTTATGTGCTATGATAAGTTTGATACATAAATCATTTCGAATTTTGTATGTTTTGCAATATATTTCATAATGCGCATATATATAGGTATCTCTTTAATTTTAAAATGACCATTTAGGTCATGCTTAAAATTATTTCCCATAATACTAATGTTTTATTTGTTTGTGCAGGTTTCAACTTATTGCATCCCATTCGATCCCTTTTGCTTTGAGGAAAAATACTTAGGGTTATCTACTTAGGGTTATGGAATGTTAGGGTTACAGAATTAAATATAGGATGTACATAGGATTAGGTATAGCATAAATGTAGAATGTAAATGTAGGATGTACACAGGATAATGGGTATAAAATAATGGGTATAGGATGAAGGTAATGTAATGAAGATGCATTAATGTACTAATCTTAATTTTAACAATCTCTAAAAATTTCTAAAAAAAAAATTGAATTTGTAAGAGCAAAATTTTGTACTCACAATACTTGTACTTTCCTGAGAATATTGGATGATGTCTTTTGTTCCTTGACAATATTGGATGATGTCTTCTGATAAAATGTCTTAGATAGATTGAAATATAGAATTTATTTCTGTCTTTTTTTCTAACATCCTTCATTGATTTTGGTCCATTGCTTGTTGATGTTCTCTGCAATTAATTCATAATAACTCAGGTCCCTACTGTCATGCAATTTATACATGATTTTTTTTTTTAACATTTCAGGTTCATGCAATAAATGCATGTTGTTTTCTAACATTTCAGGTCACCAACTGTCATCAATTTCAAAAATATTTCAGGTCCCAACTGACATTGGTTTAAAAAATATTTCAGGTCCCAATTGACATTGGTTTCAAAAATATTTCAGTTCCCAACTGTGAACAATACAAGTTCTGTCGTTAATTCAGCTACACAACTAAGTTTCTTGTGTGACCTTCCCCCTTAGGTGAAGACTTGTCCTCAAGTCATGTTTCCTTGGAGGATTTTCTGCAAAACGAAGCTGTTGTAAAAATAGAACAAGAAGTTTTGAATTCATACAGTCTAAAAAAACTTGGTTTTCCTCTATGAATTCTTGTTTGCTTGGTGTCAGTTGCCTAGTTTTCACTAGCAAACTTTTTTTTTTGTTTTTATTTTGTTTTTGTTTTTGTTTTTTTTTTATTATTTTATTATTTTTTTTATTTTTTATTCTTCTAGAGTATTGGAAGGTACATGGCTATGTTGTTCCATTACTTCCAGATCTATCTCTTGTCTTAGTTCTTTCATAAATTATTCTTTGTTGATAGGCTTATTGTAAACTTTAAGCCTATGTACATTTACCAAAAATGATGTAGATTTTTGATCAATTGTTTTGATTTGAACAATTCCATTATCAAAGATTTCCTCTACTTCATATGGCCCTAACCAATGTGTTGTGAACTTGGCCTTGAAATCTTTGAATTTAGAGTCAAACAGTAATCCCCAGTCTCCCTTGTTGGATGTTTTGTTCTTGATGAATCTGTTGTGCCATTTCATTCTTTGTTGCTACACCAATGTTGTGTGTTCTATTGCCTGTTGTCGATGTTCATCCAGTTGGTTTAATTTCATTATCCACTGCTACTATGCTTCAGACAGTTTTAGTCCTAATTCTGCTTCCAACTTAAATGTGTGTATCTGAAATTCTATGGGCAATAAGACTTCTTTTCCATACACTAACTAGTATGGACTAAACTCAGTTGTGTTTTTCCATGTTATTATGTATGCCCATAGTGCATCTCTTAACTTTTCTGACCAGTCCTTCCTACTCAGTTGTACTGTTTTTGTCATTATGTTTTCTAGGACTTTATTTGTTGCTTCCACTTGTCCGTTTGCCTGAGGATGCTATAGTGTTGATTTCTGGTGCTTTATCTTACACTTTTCCGTAAGATCCCGAACATGTTTTGAAGTAAACTGTGCTCCCTGATCAGTTACAATCTGTTTAGGCATGCCAAATCTCACAAATATTTCCTCAAAGAGGAAGGTGAACACTATATGTTTTGTTTCCTTTGTGACTGCTTTTTCTTCCACCCTTTTAGTTACATAATCTATACATACCAAGATGTACTTCATTCCATTTGATGGTGGATTTATTGGTCCCACAAAATCTAGAGCCCATTGCTCAAATGGTTCTATGAGAAATTATGGTTTAAGTGGAATCTCATCTGATAATATTGGTCTCCCAATTCTTTGGAAACTGTCACATCTCTTGACATAAGCCTTGGAGTCTTTGAAGATTGCTGGCCAGTAGTAGCCCAATTGTAGCACCTTATAGGTTGTTCGCTTGTCTGCAAAATGACCACCACACAGTTCATCATGACATGCTTTCAAGATTTCTAATATCTCATATTCTCTCACACATTTTTTTATTATAAGATCAGAACTAGTGTAAAACAGATCACCATTTACCCAACTATATCTAGAGCTTTCTCTAATGATATCTCATTTTTTTTCTTTGTAAACTGAGTTGGAAATTTTCCAGAGGATAGGTAGTCTGCAACCCATTGTGTTTTTAGTGTTATTGCAAACAAATGTTCATCTGGAAAGTCATCTGCAACAGGATTTGGATCATTGGATGTATGTAATCTTGAAATAAAATCAGCCACTTGATTGTCTTTCCATGGTCGATCTTAAATTGTAACGTTAAATTCTTGCATTAACAGTAACCATCTTGTTATTCTTCCATTTCTAATTGATTTGTTCATTAAGTATTTGATTGCTAAATGATCTGTATGAATGAATACTTGGTATCCTGTTATGTAATGCCAAAATTTGTTCACTTCATGTACTACTGCTAACATTTCTTTTTTTTTTTTACTATGTAGTTCAATTCTGCTGGTGTTAAGTTTTTGCTTATGAAGTATATAACATAATTGAATAGGTTTTCCTTCTGTCCAAGTGATGCACCTATGGTAATATCAGATGCATCAGTTGAAATATGAAATGGAAAGGACCAGTTTGGTCCACGAAGAATGGGTGCAATGATAATTTTTCCTTCAATATCTGAAATGCATTTTGATAATGATTTGTCCATTGGAATGTAACATCCTTTGCTAGTAACTTCACTAGAGGTTGTGCTATTTTGCTAAAGTTTTCTGTAAATCACCTATAATAGCCTGCATAACCCAAAAAACTCCTTACCTCCTTTTTAGTTGTAGGTGGCATTAAATTCATAATGACTTGTATTTTAGCTGGATCCACCTTAATTCCCGATGAGGAAATATGGTGTCCCAAAACTATCCCTTCGGTTAACATCATGTAGCATTTTTCATTACTCAGGGACAAATTTGTTTCTATGCATCATTTTAAAACTTTCTCAAGATTTTTTAAGCAATCGTCATATGTGTTTCCATATACCATGAAATCATCCATATAGACTTCTACACATTCATGGATTAGATCAGCAAATATTGCAAGCACTGCGCTTTGGAAAGTTGCAAGTGCATTACATAGTCCAAATGGCAAAACATTATATGCGTAGGTTCCCCATGGGAAGGTAAATGTTGTTTTGTCCTGGTCTTCTGTTACTATTCTAATCTAATTATACCCACTAAACCCATCTAGGAAAGAGAAAAATTTCTTCCCAGCTAATGAGTCTATAACCTGGTCAATGAATGGTAGCAGAAA
>APFE031216777.1:13251-30321 GCA_000404065.3 Pinus taeda | reverse complement strand
AACCATCGCTTTATGCACTATCTGGAAGACCTGGGTGCGATCAAGGGAACACATCAGCATATTGAACACCTAATCTTCAAAACCCATATGCTCATTTTCTATTATGATATCTCGATGTATGAAAATCATGGAGGTGAGAACAGGATTTGCACTGTTGGAACAAGAATTGTGTTGCTGGAGTAGGAACTAAATTGTTAGAACATGAATTATGCACTTTCGACAAGGATAACTTATTATTAGTGTTAATTTCACATCAAATCCCTTCAAATCATCAAAATAAAGAGAATTAATTCAACAATAACACATTACCTCTAAATGCCTCTAGATAATAGCCAATAATGCATAAAAAGAATAATAATGATTATAAACACCCATTGCAGGCATAGGAGTTATTCAGCAAAAAGTATGACAATCTAGGCAAAATGGAGATTCAACATTCCCCCACATTGATCTTCTTGCACGTCCTCGTGCAATCCAAACCATAGGATGGATTTCAAAAATGCAAGGTGGTGGTCTAAAGCCCCTCTATATTAATTGAAATGTTTAGGGTCTTTCCCTTCATGCTTCTGATCATTTTAGTTTCCCCTTTTAAAATCTTGTTATGGGTAGCATAATACTTCTCTTACTCGATCCAATCTATGGCTAGCTTTCGCAACATATCCTTCTTAGCATTCATCCTGTTGATTTTATCTTGCATCTTAATACATATTTTCTCCAAGTATTTGTTTTCCCCTTTCATAGTTTCTTCATAGACAATAAGCTCATGTATCTTCTTTTTCAATCTCTTTATCATCCTATCTTTCTTCCTCAATATATAACCATCAAGGGAATATTTTGATCTCTATTGAGTAGTGGAATAAACATCAGCAATCTCTGCTACAGGATGATCAAATGAAAACTCAAACCCTGAATTTACCTTTGCATAGGAATTTCAAATTCATTAGCTTCTTAAACAGGGATTTCTATTTGATTAATTCCTATAATTGGTTCATTGATTCGATCCATTACCGAGTTCTTAATCCGGGACATGAATTTCTCAGTAAACTCTTCAAATCTCCAGAGTTTATCCCTATAAATGGCACTTGTATTTTATTTCACGATTTCTTCTTCCTCGGGATCCAAATCGATGATTTGAGACTCCTTCGTTCGGGAGGGAATTTGGGTGGACTTGATCATGCTACGAGTAATCTTTCATCCAACAAGGGGGGTTGGAGTTTCACATGCCAATGTTGCAGGGGTCACAGGGGTGTTTACCTTTCTCCGTCTCGACATCTGGAGATGCGAGGAGAGTATATCATTCATTTGATTTTCCTCTAGACTATTCTCTTTCACACGCAATTCAATAGGAGGATAGGTGCTAGGATTTTTTATGCCTGTTATAAACCCATTCTGTTGAAGAAGGTCATCCAAACTATCATTCCCTATACCTAGCTCATCCCCAATCAATATTTTGATAAGCTCGTAATGATAGTGTTGAAAAGTGTGCAACAAGAAATGCTAAATTTAGAATGTGCTAAAAATTGGACTCCTAAAAATAGCAGTTTGGCCAATGAGCATTTTGGCCACCTTGGGTGAGAGGTGAAACTGCTAAAAATAGAATCTTCTAAAAATAGAATTTTTGGTTCCCTTCCTCTTTTTAGCAGTCCCTGGTCTAACTATAGGAAGTAAAAACAAATTTGGTCTTAACAGCAGTTTAAAATATTAATGAATTAATCTCCGTCAGTTAGTTAGTTATGGAAAATTAAACTTGAAGTCTTTGTGAGATCATGCAATTATTTTCTCTCTTGATTTAGGAATTTATCCCTTGATTAAAGGAGATAAGGTCAGTTCTATAATGAGAAGATCAGTTGACTTAGTTTTACTTAGTCAAGTCCAGTTAGATTAATTTAACAAGTTGTTAAATTAATGAGATATAGTTTGTTAATGCTTGCATGCATGTGACAACTATTATTTCAGATAACTGATGCATGTCAGTTCACACAGAGACCCAGTTGAGATCAGATGAGGGATAGTGTAGTATCAAATGCCTCGATATTTCTAGTAAGTATTCCTTGCATGGAGAAGGATCTATTTCCAAGAGAAATATGTAATATAGGAGATTGGAGGACTTTTGGCCTATATATTTAGGCCTAGGTAGTCTATGATCTTCATCTTTTGATTGCAGACAGTACCAGATAGTTCTTGAGCTAATTCTTTTTGTAAACAGAAGAGGATTTCCACTTGATTGATAATATAGATAGGGGCTTTATGCTGGTGCTTTCCCCAATGATATATCTTGTGTTATGGTTGATTATTTCTCTTGATCAGTTATATGTGTTTATGCTTGATGTTGCTCATGAAATCGATTATGCTTCCGCTTAATGTTTTGTAGAACTAGATCAAGTTTTATGCTTTAGTACATTGCATGTATTAGTTTGATTTACAGGTGTGAAATTTCTACATGGTATCAGAGCACAGGTGATCAAGGAAGAACAATATACACCCAAGAGACATTCGAAGTTACATCTATTTCACCGATGGCTTTCTATTGTTTGAGGCTTGAGTATGCCCTTGATGGCAACTCAAACTACATAGCTTGGAAGGATCACATGGAGGTAGTATTGGAAGATAATGGCCTTAAGGACTTCATTGATCAAGAAGTCCCTAAGCCTACTGATGCTACTTAACTGGAAAAATGGAAGAAGTGTGTGGCTAGAGATAGGAGAATGATCCTAGAGGGAGTTTGAGATCACATAATTTCGAGCCTCCATGGGAAGGAGATTCTGCATGCAATGTGGAAAGCATTGAAAGATTTATATCAGAATAGCAGTGATTAGAGGAAGCTGGGACTGAAGGAAAAACTTCGCAATATCAAGTGTGAAAGGGTGACACTATCTGTACGTTCCTGAATAATCTCACTGCCTGCAGGGATGAGCTTGCAAGTGTAAGGGTCATGACTGCTGATGATGATATGGTGAGTCTAGCACTCCTTAGCCTTCCTAAGAGATGGCATAGCTACCAGGACTTAGTGAATGGAAGGGATAAACTGATAGATTGGGAACGACTATGGTCAGATTTGATGCAGGAGGAGATCAGACGGAGCATCAGGGATGGAGCTTCTTAATCAAAACATGGTGATGAAGAGAACTTGGCTTTAGCATCTAAAGCTAAGAAAGGAAAAGGGAAGACATCCCAATCCAAGTCTACTCAAGGAGGGAAGAAGTTTGACAAGTCGAAGGTGAGATGCTTTCATTGTCATAAGTTGGGCCATTATGCCACTAATTGCCCAAAGAAGAAGTCCAAGAAAGGTTTCTCCAAGTAATCTGATGGTGATGCACTAGCTTCACATTTTGAGATGGATTTCTCACTTATTGCATGCATGGTTTCATCCAGCATGGGATGTGTTTGGTACTTGGACAGTGGAGCCTCTTTCCACATGTCAGGGGACAAGAATATTTTCAGCACTTTGGAGGAGAAGGATCTCCAGATACGGATTGAGATGGGTGATGACGGAAAGTACCATGTCTCAGGTGAAGGTACGGTTGTGTTTCAGAGGGAGCATGGTTCTCCCCTCACTCTTTCTAATGTTATGTATGTACAAGGGCTGAAAAAGAATCTTGTGTCTATTTCTATGCTTGAGGATAAAGGCTAAGATGTAGTCTTTAGTTTGGGAAGGTTTTCCTAAGGCATATCAGCACTGGATAGACCAAACAGATAGGGATTCCAATTAAGAATCTCTATAAGTTATAGGTAGAAGATTGTGCTGCATTGAGTTCCAAAGTAGAGGTGGTGCATGGCCAAGATATTGGCAAGTTATGGCATAGGAGACTGGGCCACTTGCATCATGGGGCCTTGAAGATCATGCAACAAATTTCTACCAGATTACCCAAGTGCAACATGGAGCAAACGAGCACATGCAAAGGTTTCACTTCGGGTAAGTATGCAAAAGCTTCCTTTCATGATCGGGATATTAGAGCAGGAGAAATTCTAGAGTGAGTTCATTTAGATGTATGCAGGCCCTTCTCTACAGCCTCCACAATAAAGCATAGGTACTATGTTATTTTTGTTGATGATTTTTCTCATAGATGTTGGATCTACTTCATGCAAAAGAAGGGTCAAACCTTCTTAAAGTTTTGTGAGTTCACAACTTTGGCAGAGAAAGAATCAAGGATGAAAATAAAGGCCTTGCAGACTGATAACGGTGGAGAGTATGTTTCCCAGCAGTTTAAAGATTTCTATGCTTCAAAAGGAATTAAATGGGAACTCATGACACCTCATAACCCACAACAGAATGGGGTGGCCGAAAGGAAGAACAGGTCTATTGTGGGAGCAGCTCGATCGATGTTGCATGACCAAGGCCTATCACTTCATCTGTGGGTTGAGGCATGCAATACAATAGTATATCTTCAGAATAGAAGTCCTCATCTCATGTTGGGGATGAAGACACCTATAGAGGCTTTTTCGGGGAAGCAACCAGATGTGAGTCACTTCCACATCTTTGGATCACTAGTTTTCTGTCATGTGACCAAAGATGCTCGGAAGAAGCTAGACCCAACAACTGAGTTGGGAATACTTGTGGGGTACACAGATACACCTCACAACTATCGTGTGTTTATGTCTGCCAGACAGAGGACGGTAGTGCTCAGGGATCTGAAGTTCAATGAGCAGTGAGCCATGCGAGTGTCACTTGAGAGGGAGCTCAAGTTGCATGGTGATGATGAGGAACTATTAGTTCCTAAGAAGGAGAAGCCTCCTGATGATGTGGATTAGACACATGCAGAGATTCCAGTAGTGGAGATCACCACTATTGGAGAGTCTTCCGGAGATGGGTGGAAACACTCACGGGAAGCTGACAGAATGATGCAAGATGCGAGAGAGAATGTGGGGCAGCCATCCTCTCATCGCAGATAGAGGAGATGTCCTGATAGATACACTGGCTACATGGCCCTGGTTGGGGAGTGTGTAGCAACTGATGCTTCTTCTTTTGAGGAGGCAGTGCAGCAACTAGTTTGGGTGGATGCAATGGCGGAGGAGTATGATTCTATCATGCAGAACAGTGTGTGGGATGTTGTCCCTAGACCGGGGGATAAGTTAGTGGTTACTTCCTGACGGATTTACAAGGTAAAGCATGCAGCTGATGGAAGTATTGAGAAACGCAAGGCAAGATTTGTTGTCCATGGTTTCTCACAGGTGGAGGGGATTGACTGTGATGATACCTTTGCTCCTGTTGCAAGGTAATCATCGATCAGATCAATTCTAGCACTATCAACACAGATGGGTTGGAAGATCCATCAGATGGATGTGAAGATAGCTTTCCTCAATGGGGAGATTGAGGAAGAGGTATACATAGAGTAGCCTGAGGGATTTGAGACCTTCGATCATGAGTCGCATGTGTGTCGGCTCAAGCGAGCATTATATGGGCTGAAGTAACCACCCCGTGCTTGGTATACTAGGATCAACAGCTATTTCACTAGGTTGGGCTTCACCAAGAGTGAAGCGGATGTGAACCTCTACCACATCATGGTAGAAGGTAAGTTATTGATTATTGTACTTTATGTCGATGATCTGATTTTGACAGGTGATGATCAGTTGATCAAGTCTTGCAAGGAGGACCTTGTAAGAGAGTTTGATATGAAGGACATGGGCCTCATGCACTACTTTCTAGGCATGGAGGTGTGGCAGAGAGATGGGGAAGTATTTGTGTCTCAAGGCAAGTATGCCAATGAGATACTCAAGCGCTTCCACATGGAGATGTGCAAGCCCATGGAGACTCCTCTAGCAGGGAACTGGAGGAACGAGGATGCTACTTTAGGTGAGGTAGTAGCTGCTACTATTTATTGACAGTTTGTGGGTTCACTTATGTATCTAGTGAACACACGACCAGATTTTTGCTTTGCGATGAGCCAGCTGAGTCAAGCTATGGTTTAGCCAACCAAGTTATTTTGGAAGGCGACAAAGCATGTGCTACGATATCTCAGAGGCACTACACAGTATGGATTATGGTACAGGTGGACAGAGGGAGTGAAGCTCCAAGGCTTCACAGATGCAGATTGGGTATGTAGTCCATCAGATAGGACGAGCACTTCTGGAGGAATCTTCAACCTTGGGTCAGCTACGGTTTCTTGGTATAGTAGGAAACAGATATCACTTGCACTTAGCTCAACAGAGGTTGAATACATGGCTACTAGTCAGGCTACATGTGAGGCCATCTGGATGCGGAAGACTCTAGTGGAACTGCTTGGTCAGATGATGGATCCTACCGTGATATATTGTGATAATCAGAGTTGCATTAGACTCTCTGAGAATCCAGTGTTTCATGACAGGTCCAAGCATATAGATATCCGCTATCATCATCTACGGGATTGTGTGGTCAAGAGGATCATGATGTTGCTATACATTTCGACCGAGGAACAGGATGCAGATATTTTGACAAAGGCATTGTCAAAGGGAAAGTTTGAGTTCCATAGAGACAGGATCGGGGTTTCTTATAATCCCTTTCTTGTTGAGAGGAAGTGTTGAAAAGTGTGCAACAAGAAATGCTTAATTTATAATGTGCTAAAAATAGAACTCCTAAAAATAACACTTCTAAAAATAGCAGTTTGGCCAATGATCATTTTGGCCACCTTGGGTGAGAGGTGAAACTACTAAAAATAGAATCTTCTAAAAATAGTATTTCTAGGTCCCTTCCTATTTTTAGTAGTCCCTGGTCTACCTATAGGAAGTAAAAATGAATTTGGTCTTAACAACAGTTTAAATTATTAATTAATTAATCTCCATGAGTTAATTAGCTATGGAAGTCTTTGTGAGATCATGCAATTATTTTCTCTCTTGATTTAGGAATTTATCCCTTGATTAAAGGAGATAAGGTTCAATTCTATAATGAGAGGATCAGTTGACTTAGTTTTACTTAGTCAAGTCCAGTTAGATTAATTTAACAAGTTGTTAAATTAAGGAGGTATAGTTTGTTAATGCTTGCATGCATGTGACAACTATTATTTTAGATAACTGAGCATTCCCTCATGGATAACTGATGCATGTCAGTTCAGACAGAGACCCAGTCGAGATCACATGAGGGATAGTGTACTATTAGATGCTTGGATATTTCTAGTAAGTATTCCTTGCATGGAGAAGGATCTATTTCCAAGACAAATACGTAATATAGGAGATTAGAGGACTTGTGGCCTATATATTGAGGCCTAGGTAGTCTATGGTCTTCATCTTTTGATTGCAGAGAGTAGAGGATAGCTCTTGAGTTGATTCTTTTTGTAAACAGAAGAGGATTTCCACTTGATTGATAATACAGATAGGGGTTTTATGCAGGTGCATTCCACAGTGATATATCTTGTGTTATGGTTGATTATTTCTCTTGATCAGTTATATGTGTTTATGCTTGATGTTGCTCATGAAATCGATTATGCTTCCGCTTAATGTTTTGTAGAACTAGATCAAGTATTATGCTTTAGTACATTGCATGTATAAATTTGATCTACAGGTATGAAATTTCTACAAATAGAGGCTTTCCATAGGGTTAACACCTCTACGAATTCCCTATGACATTTTATGTAGGATTTTTAACAAGAATTATGGGACATTTATCTTTTTCTCTCCAGTGAAATGTAGCAATAAACCAATATGATATAGAAAATTTGTTGCATACTTACCTTCGCAGGTCAAATATTTCTAGAGAATGAATAGAGGAGCACACCATTCATCTTTAATCTGAGAACGTGGTATCCCTTTTGCCCAGTTAATGTCCCATTGTCCTACTTTGAGAAATTGCAAACTCTATTGTTTACCCACACTCTTGTTCCTCAACCACTTAATTCCTTCCAATGGTAATCCAGTTTCTTGAGAAATGGTATTCTCATTCGCACTCATAGTCAAATCCCCAATTCAAGTCACCATCCCATCGAACCCCTGTGCAAACTTCAACGCAACTTCATCTTCAAACCCCTGAAACTTAGCCATGAATTCATGCCATCCATCCTTTTTCAACTTCTACTTGCAAGAATTGCATTAAGGATTTTTCTCAAGCTCCTCTATGATGATGGCTCATGGTGGTCATTTTTCATCTTTGTCATGGCTTTGATAGTTAAAAATGCAATATGCATCCAAGTGTAAACAAAGGAAAAACAAACCCAACATTCCGAGTAATGAATTTAAATATCACATGAGATCAAAATAAAATAATTCAAGAAACATAACTACTTATGATGAGCGTTGGGTAAGGTCCTGAAGTTGGTATAATTCAATCAGTACATGAGGGATGAATGTAATGATTGTAGAGAATAACAGTGATACGGTCAAGAAAATGTTCCATTATAAAAGTGATTTTAGATAGCCTCCTTGTCTTCATAGCATAATTGTCTTAATCCATAAATGTTACATTTGATAGATATATGGAGAAAAAGGAATCATAATTACAAGAACAGGGCACCTCCAGCATGGACACTTGTCATCAAATGAAAAATCATGGAGGATGGCACAGAGAATAGTTAAATATTAATGATCATAAAGGAAATATTAAGACACGTATACATCATTTTAAAGATTCCATCAAGTATGAAACATCATAATTATAGTCAACTGAACTATGTTATAATTCCATGAAAGCATCAAGTGGAGGAATGACGAAATTATCAATGGAATCTCTGATGTGAACTGAAAATCAACGCTAAGCATGATCAATTCAGTTCATCCAAAATTAGGTGCAGGAAATAAGTAATTGTACAAAACATTATAAAAAACTAGCAGACCAACCCCCTTTGCACCATTATGATTGAATGACATACTTGTTGTCTTGTCTCAAATAAGCTCCCTGTTTGCCATGAATTTATTTTTAGAATTCTATTGTTTTCTTAGAATCTTATTAACATTACTGATAAAAAAAAAAATCAAATCTTTGTTGAAAAGGTGAAATTCCAAGAAGACTACCACAAGATTCCTACACTTATTATAGAAATATTTTACCTAGGCCATGTAGTTATTTTATAAGCAACCACCATCAACACATATTGTTCTCCATCAGCATATCTTGAGTAATAATCACTGAGAAATTCATCACTCATAAAAATAGAACAAGATGACACCTTCCTGGACTAATGAGCAAATTATTCATTGAACACTCTAAATTTTGTTGTCATCCAGATGCAAAACTAAATTTCTTCTTAGTCCAGTACAACGAGTTACCTTCACTAAGGGTACCACATCATTAAAGATTCCTAATTTTTGAAAAATATAATTGAAAACATCTTGCTAAAATCATCATAAAAGCATTGTCCAAGAACTAAAATGATGATTTTTAGGGAAAAAGAAAGATGATCGAGTAAATCATAGTGTGAAATTAAGTTTGATACCATAGACATGGCCTTGTTTCCCGTAGGCATTTATAACCTCGACATGGATGTCTTTTAACTCAACGTAATTCCTGTGTCCCACTCACTAGATATAGATTCAGAGTTATCTTATTTAATTTTAAAATTTAGATGAAGGCCACTATCCTGGCTTGGTAACCAACTGATGGCAATGCCACTCATAAGAAGTAACATGGATGAATTAGCCAGCTCAGGACGAGACCTCCTGTCTTCCAATTTCTCAGATGAAATCCATTACTCTGGCTTGGTGACTAGTAACAATAATGTCATACATGTTAGATCTCATGATCGTGGTAGGTCAGCTCATCATGAGACCTCCTATCCTCCATAAATCCTTTGTAAACTCCGATTATGATAAACTTCAAAGGTTACTTAATAAGTGGGGATTCAGATGTACTCCTTAAGAGTATGGGATGGCGTGAAAAGTTTTTAAATGACTAATCATTACTGGCTAGTTCCTCTACCCTAAAGATTCAATCTGCCTCAGATAATGACTGAAAGACTCTTTGAGTAAATAATGCTAGTTTTCTCATGAATGGCTCATTATACCCTTTACAAGAGTGGTTCACCATAGGAGGTTTTCCAATGATACCTTTTAAGGGAAACTAAAAATATATATCTCAGATGACAAATCATTAGAGTGATTAATCATGGTCACCTTTGTAAAATCATGAGCTATTAGAGTGAATCATACCCAACAAGACTTACCACAGATGTGTGTGTTAACAACCAATGTGGATCAAAAGGAGTTTTAGTGGCTATGCTTTGGAGGTCAAATCCATAATAACATTGTTGTAACATCTTTATTTATGGCATTGATTTATTTTTCTACCCTATTCTACCCTAAGAAGCAAAAGAATTCCTTTCATGTATAGGATTTCTTCCAATGCAACCATGTGCATAATAAGAGGATAATTCTACTCATGTTCAAACTTAAAAAGTATATTCGAGAAAATATCAGAACATGAGGAACCAACTACACTAACTGATTTGATGTTATAGATTGTCGAATGATAAATGAGGAGTATATACTGAGAGTCATATGAAACCAAGATTCAGTGGGATCCATATACTCTTGGTCATCATGAAAATCCTCCAAATTTCTTTGTTTATCTCCTGAAGTGCAGACTAGATCAAATGGATTCTCTTTAGCATCTTCTTCTAATGGATTCTCCTCATCAAGCATGATCCATAGCTTCTCGGTTTCCTTAGGAAAAGCTTCTAGAGCTTCATGAGTCTTTTCTTCCCAAGGAATAGACCTATTTCTAATTGATGCCCAAATGTGTTCTTTCTGTGAAGCAGAGAGCCCATCTTCTGCTAGAATTTTAAATAATTCCTGGAATAGTATCACACTTTCTGGCCTTGTCGTGCTAGCTGGAAACTCTTGTTAGCACCTGGATTTAGAGTAGGGGTTTTTTTAGCATAAAAAAGTAGAAACACAGTAACTCAAAAACTCAATTGCAGTAAAGGAAAACAAACCAAGATTGTGAGCTCTCTGGAAATACCATCTTGACACTTCAGCAAGCAAGAGGAATCACACTAAAAAATTCATTTTCAAAGGAAAAGGGAAAAGCATGACAAATCTTTGTGATCTTATCCTGCAATGCCTCCTTGGCAACGACGTTGAAATGTGGGGTGATATAAATGTGAGATTTATAAAAACATTTAAATTTTGAATCCAGATTGGTAAAATTAGAGGCATAGCAAAATATATTCTGGAATATGACCTTAGGGATTTGTACAATAAAAATCAAGCTCTTGCAAACAATTCAAAAGGGCATCAATGAAAGTAAACACATTATCAATCTACTTCTGGCTCCTCTTTTGGGTTGAGTGACTCCTGCAGCAAGTCTACCTCAGTTATCCAAGGGACAAGGGAATGTAGATGCCACTCAAACTGACAAACCATTAAGGAAATAAAGAATATGATTCAGTTTTCAAAACTTCTAAAAGAATTTGCAAAGGAGTAAACCATGCAATAAAACCAAACAAAATAAATTCATTCTCTACTAATTTAAAGCTTACCTTGATCTTGCAGGATAGTTTCTTTCTAATCACAATGATAGTCTACATTATGTATGGATTGCTATAGTGAGATTTGATTGGAAGAATTTTGAAGAGTTATGTGGATACATGAATGCTAGAAATAATGCATAATAAATTAAATCAACTAGAACCTTAAAAAGCAACCCACTCTAAAAGTAAATATCGTTATGCAGCGAATAAGATCAGGGTAAGTAACACTCTTGAACATTATGCATTTATCAAAACAAAATGCAGAAAATTCTAAGAAGTATGAGACAATGGACTTGCTGGTGGGCCCAAACCACCCATCTTGTTTCCCTTGCAGTAGTTAAATCACAATATCCAATAGTTAAATCACAATCTCAGAAGCTTTAGAAGAACTGTAAACACAAAATCGAATGCCAGATTATATTCATACAAAATCTTGTAACATAACCATCGAAATGACGTAGAGCTGGGCTCCAGTGGCCCCCTCCAGGGATCACCCCACTAGGAACGTAGGCTCCTACCTTCATTTCCTAACAAAATCGATTCCTGTTTCTCAAAATATGATTTCAAAGTCCAATCTATTCAATTATTCTTCTACAGTATAGAGCTTTCATATTTGTAACAATGATGCCTCCCATTGTTGGATCGAAGGTCATCAACAAATACAAGTTTAGAATGATACAACGATTATGAACCACAATAAGGAGATACGATTATTGTGCGGATTCGAATTAATCTATGATTTTCGATAAATGCAAAAACATGTATCGAATCATGAAGTATTTTCCATAATGTTGTCAACAACCTTATGGCTTATAAAAGGCAGTTTGATCGAGTACTTTGACCATCACTTTATGCGCTATTTGGAAGACCTGGGTATGATCAAGGGAACACATCAGCATATCGAACACCTGATCTTCAAAACCCATATGCTCATTTTCCATTATGACAGCTCGATGTACGAAAATCGTGGAGGTGAGAACAAGATTTGCACTACTGGAAGAGGAACTGTACTGCTCGAACAAGAATTATGCACCTACCACAAGGATAACTTATTATTAGTGATAATTTCACATCAAATCATAGAAACAAGTATAATTCATGTAACAATAACACATTACCTCTAAATGTGTCTATATAATAGCCAAAAATGCATAAAAAGGACAATAATGACCATAAACACCTAGTGCGGGCATAAGAGTTATTTAGCAAAAGGTATGAAAATCTAGGCAAAATGGAGGCTCAACAACTATCTCATATCATAGATGTATTTATTAGGATGATACAATAAAATATAGGTGGGAGTGGGAATTTTTACACTAGAGCTACTTCCCTATCCATATACACTTTATGAAACTAAGTTTTAGAAAGTGAGATCTCTATACAACTTTCTAGTTATCTTGACAGAAAATAAAAAATAAAATAAATAATAAAAATAAAAAATAATAATTGAATAATAAAATAATAAAATAATTAATAATAATAATAATAATAAAATAAAAATAAAAAATAATAAATAAAATAAAATAAATAAATAAATAATAAATTAAAAAAAAAAAAAAAAAAAAAAAAAAAATAAATAATTTAAATATTAAATAAATGTTAATATGAAAAAGAGAAATAGTCACAAAAAATTGTGGTTTAAACTAAATCTCCAAAATGAAGAGAAGTACAAAAGTATCTTCCATCCATTTTCAAAATTTTCAATAAATTTCCAAGCAGAAATTTTGGCTACAAAATAATACCAGGGTGTTTTATATCATTAACATCTATTCTTCAAACAAAAATTAATATTTTACTTTCAACAATGTTCAACATTATTTTTTTTCCAAAGAAAAAATCGGTAACCTTTTATTTAAAAAATGAAAAGTTACACAAGCAAATGCACTGAAGCATTTCCATAAGGTGCCCATTGGGCTCGAGTGCTTTCGCACCCCATGCAACGTTACAGAAGCTAACGTGCATTTAGAAGAAGAAAGAAAAAAAGAAAGGAGAAAAAGGCAGAAAAACTGGATTCCGGTAGTGAGTAAATGACTCACAATTCAAGTTTTTCTCCCCTTTTTCTTTTCGACCTTGCGCCACTCACCTTGAGTAGGCTCGATCGAAGCTATCACTAACTGTGTTTCTGCTTTCTGTGAGGCTATTTCCTTGTCTGAGTCTGAAGTATCTGAGTGGTGATGCCGTTTGGTCCCGCCCATACTCAAATCTTTGCTTGCCTTCTCTGCCTAATTTGAATGGGACTGTGGAGCCTTGTTTCCTGATGTGGTTTCCTTCTGAGTCTCCTTCCCTTGGGCAATCTCAGCGTTCTCTGCGAGGATATCTTCCTCTTCTGCTTCTAATTCTTCGTCCTCTGAGACAGGGGGGGGAATTGCCATCCTTTCCTCTACTTCCCTTTCTGCTTCTTTTTACTGTTTTCTTTCTTGGCTTCTGGACATGTGCTTTGCAAGTGTCCTGTTTTCCTACAGAGCCTACATCTGAAAGCAGTGTTTTCGTAGTCTAGTCCTTGTAGCCAATTTTGTTGTTTGTAGATCAACCTTATATTGTCCGGCAGTCCTTTGCTTAAATCTACTTCCACACAAATGCATGCAAAAGTGTAGACCCTTTCATTAATCCTTTCCAGGTCTGTTTTGATATATTTCCCTATACTGTTCCCAATTCCTTCCAATACTCGTTCACTCCAAAAGTGAAGGGGAAGGTTATATAGGCGGACCCAGACCGGCACTTTGGAGACAGTCATTTTGTTTGGATCAAAATCTGGGAACCATGGGGTCATAAACAGCCCCGATGTTCCCCAAAACCAAGGCCCAACATTGATGATTGTATCTCTGACTTCCTTGGATACAAATCTGACTATAAAAAACCCCTTGGAGCATAAATGTATATCACATTCCATGGTCCAAGTGGTAAAAATCCAGTGAAATAAATCCATTGGCTTTGGCCAAAAACTATTAAAATGACATATTAAGGCCTGCGTTTCATAAGACTTTATGAAATCATCAATCCCTGTAGAATCAAAGTTGAGGGCTGGGGTTTTCCCTAGCTGATCTACTATGTATGGCCTGGGTGTATATCCGCCTTGATCTGGAGAAAACCCTGGATCCCTGTTACCCTGTAAAATATTTTTGTAGGAGGAGCCTCCCTTGGGTTGATGCTGAGGTGCTGTCTTTTTCCCCTTGTCTCCTCCTGAGGAGCTTGGTTGTCCCTGGGGCAGAGCTCCTCCTCTCAGCCTAAAGTTTAAACCAATGGTTGTTCCTGGAATAATCTCATATTTTTTCAAGGTTCTACTATTCTGGAGGGACCACCTACCACTGACCAAATGTTGGATCTGAACAGGGTATCCCGTCAACGCCCATATTTGTTGTTTCAGCTGCATGATGGTGCTTTCTGCATGTACCAATACTAAGCAGGTTTTCCCCTCAGGAGTTTTAATAAAAATCTGAAAATGAGATGTTGTTACCTGCAGCCTGAGTTTTGACTGAGTTCCCAATCCGCCTAAGTCGGTGGTGCGGCTATTTCCGGCGTGCTCTAGCTGTAAACAATCTTCCAGATCTAACCTCATTTAGGGTCGTTCTTCCATTCGCAGGTATAGATCTACAGACCCGGTGCTCGATCTATATTTATTGTCGCCGATCTGTTGCCTAGATTCTGCCTATTCTCTAGTATTGGCCAGATCGGTTAGATCCAGGCCGGATCTGCAAAGTTTGGGTCAATCCATGGAGGGGGAGAGCAGATCTGCATCATGCAGACCCCCTTCTTTGATTTTAACAACCAATCCTGTGTGCAAACCTTCAGATCCCAACCCTGCCGCGTCCGTGGCTTTGACCAAAAGCTTCAGGGAAAACCGCTGATCGGCAGAAAGACCAGGCTTGACGACATGGCGGTTAGTGATAATGATCCCCCGGTATTTATCGACAATGAAACCCGTGGCATAGCTGGCACCAACAGAATCTATATCGAATGCGCTAGTGGCAGTGGTTCGGAGCACCACCACTGCCGGAACAACCGTCTTTAACGCATTTCTCTAGTCCTCCGGCGTTGCCACGCTCTGCGTGTATGTTCCATCAATTTCAATGCTCAAGGTTTTCTTCAAACTCTGCTCATCAAGGGGGCTCGCTATTTCAACCATCTCCTTGGATCGAACCCTGGACCTCTGTAGCTCCTCTTTCGCCTCCAAAAAATACAATGTTCAACATTATATGGCTATATGACATTGTATTTATTGATGTTTTCCATCTTGGTATATATTCTTGTGATTACTATCGTTTTCATTCTCTACCATCATTATAATCATTATTTTTATAGGTAGCAACATCCATGGTCAAATTTCTTATTCCTACCAACTTTTACTTTAAAGGAGGTATTTTCCTATGCACAACTATTCAATATGATATATTTAAATAATGTTATTATTGAAGAGATTATATAATAAATAAGCCTTTCAAGCTTTATTTCCATCGTAGAATTTATTGACATTGGATATGTTATATAATGTACCACCAAATTAATGAATTAACATACAATTGGATTTAATTTCAAGTGGTTGGAGGAATGATTATCATCCTCCCCACCCAGGTGCGATTCCAGAAGTGACATGTTGAGCTCATAGAGAGTATATTTCTCTAATGACTTTCATCCTTATTTTTTACTTGCTTTTTGGCCTTAATAATCTAGGCTTTTCCCTATGTATCATATTTGAAATGAGGTAAATTATCCAAGGGTTTTCCCTGAGATTTGTAACATGGAAAAAATACAATATATCAGGGAAACCTTATGTGCCAATAAGTTTAGCCTTTAAAACAAAGTGTCTATACTAGTGTAAGTGTGGCAAAAGGTCATAAATAACTAAATGTATGCAAGGGCTAACCCTTTGTACTACTATAGATTCAAAAATACAACAACCTTGTGTGCCACTGTAGATTCAACGCACACTACACATAGTATAATGCTAACATGCTAATGTGTGCACTAGTTGCGAGCTAATTACTGGTTACTTGATTGATTAATAGATATTTTCATATACAACAATACTAAAACAATTTTTAATTACATATAGTTGTCTTACATCATCATATTTTGTTACATTGAGCATTGTGATGCCTAAAATGGCATAAAATGGAAACATTAATAATGTGAGTAATGGAATTCAAAAACCAAAACACATCTCATATGTTTTTCTTTCCTCCCCTCGTTATGTGAAATATATTTATATTCCATATTATGAGGAACATGCATGTTTTATTCCTCTATGGACTAATCAAACCCAATAACAACAAACCTCAACATGTGGCTTGCAAGAATTGAACCTAAGTGGGGAGGACAACAATTATTTCTCCTTACCACCTAAAATAAACCTAAATGAAAAAAAGAATATCTTAAGTTATGTAAATAAATTGCACAAGTTAAGTTATTTGTCTATTATAAAAACCAAAAAACAATTGAAACTATGCCAAATTTATATTTGTAGATCCAAGAGAAGCTTCATCAACACCCTCAAAGTATGAAATGTTTACCTTGTAACAAAGCATCAAATTCTAAGGCTAAAAGGAATGTGAAATGACATTATGTCATGCGGAAAGAGTTAATTTTGCAGACAAAACCAACCTCCCTAGAAGCTTAAGGCTTTCTAGTGACAAACAAGACAATTAAGAACAATCCTTCTCTAAATATGCATTTACCATATAAGAAATCAAGTGTTTAGATCCTA
>APFE031216775.1:0-26778 GCA_000404065.3 Pinus taeda | reverse complement strand
GCCCCCCCTCTAACCCCCCGGTTCACTACGTAGGTTAGTCATGGAAAGAATATAACACAACCCAACATTGTATCCAACAGTGAATTATGCAACTGACATTTCTACACACACGTATCTCATAACATAACCTGTAACCGATGCTCTTGAAGCATGAAGCACAACAAGACCCATCAACGTATAACAAATTCACACAATCAAATTAGCGATATGTCCTCTTGACACCGAAGAACGTTGAGAACGAATAATTTAATTATATTTTTGTATTCATTAATTGGTTTTGTAGGGTTTATGACTTTTATCACTAATTAAATCAATATCACAATTCACAACAAATCAATAAATGTATATATTATCAACACAAAAATGTAGCAAAATAGTGCCTATGAATAGTGGCTCTTCATCAATGAATATTCGTCTGCACATTCACTAATCATTGATTCCGTCGACCGCTGATTTCATCGACCAC
The DNA here is from genome assembly GCA_000404065.3 of Pinus taeda. Taxonomy (NCBI): domain Eukaryota; kingdom Viridiplantae; phylum Streptophyta; class Pinopsida; order Pinales; family Pinaceae; genus Pinus; species Pinus taeda. The sequence goes on along the minus strand of APFE031216775.1, from coordinate 26,312 downwards.
AGATCTCCAAGAGTCACAAATCCAAGGCCACATGGGCGGCCAGTTTCTATGTCCAAGAAATCCCTGTATAGCCCCATTCGAGTCTAAAGTCTGGAGCACTCTGTCAGTGAAACGTCGATTGTTATTTTTCTCATACATGTTTTATGATGACACGACTTTTGTATTGAAAATTGGTGGTTTCCTAAAGATCACAAGATTGAACCATCTTGAAGGAGAGAAGGTTCTTGTCATTGTGGTAAAGTATTTTGTAATTATGTTATTGAATATTGTCAAATACGGAAACATCACCATCTTTCTAATTAGGTAACATCCCAAGGAATAAGTATAGCTTGTCGTACTCATCATTATTGATAGCCACAAAGTAGTTATGTACTGGAAAGAAGTAATTTTCTCCGTCGAAATGGAATGTCACAGAGCGAAAGGTTGAATTTGAATACGAGGAGAACGTAGAAGTCCAATCCAGCAGGAGAGTTATCAATCTATGGGAAACTAATCAATGATGCCAACGCTTCCTTCACGACATAATAAGTAGTTTGTGGCAGATAAGTGGAAATTGTTCTAGAGTTGATGATAAGTTTGACGGTGCCATTAGATTTGAGATCAAAAGTACCAGCAAGAATATTCAATAATTTATCATTAACACTGATTCCCTGCAATGAAATATAATAAAATGTAAATTTAAGGGTTTTCCTTGAAAAATAGGAGTGGAACCACCACCATCTATGCACTTTTTCCTCTGGCACATTCTCTTTCACGGATCTCATTACAAAATCACATAAAAACAAAAAGAATGAACAAATCTACAAATCCACAAAAAACACAGCAAGACAAACATCTACAGTAATTTATGTATAGAGAATCAAATATTAGATATCTTCCATCCTCTTGGACTCTCTCTTGAGGGAGTCAAACCCATATGGACTGTAATACCAACCAAGAAATTGGAAGAGCACACATGTTGCACAAATTACTCACAAATCAATTCGTATATTATATTCAAATCAAAATTACAAGTCACATAAAAGTTCTCATGAGATCCAACATATTCCAAGCAAGGAGAATATTTTTGAGAAAATCTCTCAACAAAACTCCAACAACCAACAACCCAATCCTACCTACATACTATTGTGAGCATTATTCCAAGTAAATATAACTTAATTTGTAATAGATCTAGCCTGCAAATATAAAAATGATGCCAATATACCCACTAACTGTAAACAAGCACAAAATATAGAAATGCTTCTCTTTATTGATCAAACCCTTGAGATAGAACAACACCATACAATCACTCCTTAAGAAAGGAGAACACTCCACAAGCCATTTGCTTGCCAATAGAATATTCCTTGACGTCACTCCATGGGGAGTCTCTAGCCTCTATATAGGCCTCATACATACAATACCATGGGTCATTACCATGGTTCTTTCAATACCATATATCTAATACAATGGGCTTATTACATTATTGCTAACTACTTGTGGTCCCTTATATGATTTAGGTTAACCACTTTATTTATTAACTATGGCCCATCCCATTATTACATTATTCCCTTGGGTACCTCCCTCTGTACCCCATACCATCCCCCCTAGGTATACTACATTCCACCCTCCTTAAACATGTTTCATCCCCGAAACATAAGAATAACACAAATAATAAGATCTACTCAAAAGAGTAGTCCACTGGTACCATGCACGTGCATCTATCCATCCAATAGAAAGGTGAACCCTTGATCTAGCTGGTGCTTCGCTCGCTTGAGATGGAAGTTGACCCTGGTGGCTCTTCTGTGTTGATGCGTTGTGAGTGGATCGTTGCCCTTGTCTATCTGTCATGCAGGGGTTGTTATCCTTGTGGCTAATTTGTTGCCATTATGTTGGTTGTTTTCTTGCAGGGTGATGTGGGTGGTGAGATGCTAAAGTTTTAACCAACGATTTATCTGATACATGTTTTGGCGTCTGTTGTTGTTGCTTATCTTCCAATATTACTTCAACCACGGATTTCTCATCTGATGTATCAATATATGTAACATTTTCTGCTTCAACCTCCTTGGACTCTACCTGTTTATTAATGGAAATATCCTGTAATGTAATTTTCTTCTTTTTATACCAAAGCTTCAAGAATTTCTTATGCAAATTAATGTTAATAGTACCAACAGATTCCATCCAAGAGTATCATAAAAAAATATCCACATTAATCATATATGAAGCATAAAAATCATAATGCAATACATACTTATCCATAGAAATCTTCAAATCTTTATAAACTTGAACATCCTCATTATCAACCTGTGTGTTTTCCATGTGTTTTACTAGAACTTGCAATTTTTTTGCTAAATTAACATTTATAAGATTTCGCTTGCAACTAGGATTTATAGACACAATGTTCTTCTTTGTCTAAATACATCCATGAACCTGTAACAAGGAGGCACCAGTAGAAAATAACCCCACATGTTTCTCATTATCCTGTTTTCTAGCATTAGACCATTTGTCTAAAAGGAGTTTTTCAAATTCTTCAACCAAAAATTTGTACTTCTTGCTGTCAAGTGAGCTCCCCCATATGGTAGCCTCATCTGTCAAACCCATCCATACGGAACCTTTCCATTGTTTTGGCCATAAATACTTTTGTCTTTTTATGAATTATTCAGTAGTAGGACCATTATCATTCCCTATAAAAAAATCTTGCTAGAAGCCATGAAGAGGGTTTTGAAAAAAAAATCACTTACTTGGCGAAAATTTGAAATAGCCACAATTCAGTCAATATTTCTCAGAATCCTTATTATGACTTGTTTTAAGAAATGAAACAACCATTCTGCATCCTCCCATGTGATAGAAATCTTGATCTAGGCACTCTGGAATTTTAGATCTGCGATTGTCTCGTCATCACAAAAATTTCTATAAAAAAAAAAAGAGTTGATTCTAAATTAGTGATGTCTCCCTCATCCGGACTCCGATTCGACCGATTTGGTTTTTGAAATTGGGTAATTTTTCGAAAGGATCTCAGATCTACAATTAGTTTCTAAATCTTCCCCCACAAAAATGACAAAAATTATCTGGAGGTTCGTCGTCCACAAATTTTCATCAAAAGCATTCTGCAACACAGCTGATTTTTAAATCAGCGATATCTCACTCATCTGGACTCCAATTCAGTCGATTTGTTTTTTGGATTTGGGTATTTATTTTACAAAGAATCCAGATCTGCAATTTGTTTCTATAAAATTTTCACCAGAAGTTTTAGATCTGATCTGCAAACTCGTCGCCCCAAAAAAATCTTGCAAAACTCAAAACAAATATCTCTCTACTTGCCCAAGGAAGTGCTCTAATACCACTTGTAATAGATCTGAACTGCAAATATAAAAAAGATTCCAATATACCCAATAACTGTAAACAAACACAAAATATAGAAATGCTTCTCTTTATTGATCAAACCCTTGAGGTAGCGCAACACTATACAATCATTCCTTAAGGAAGGAGAACACTTCAAAAGCCATTTGCTTGCCAATACAATAATCTTTAATGTCTCTCCATGGGGGTCTCTAGCCTCTATATAGGCCTCATACATACAATACCATGGGTCATTACCATGGTTTTTTCAATACCATATATCTAATACAATAAGTTTATTACATTATTGCTAACTACTTGTGGTCCCTTACATGATGCGAGTTAACCACTTTATTTATTAACTATGGTCCGTCCCATTATTACATTATTCCCTTGGGTACCTCCCTCTATACCCCATACTATCCCCCCTAGGTATACTAATAATTAAACTAAAAAATAACAAAGACAAAGATTTCATCACAAAAATAAAACAACTAATAGAACATTGTGTTGTTGAATGTCATCACCAAAAATTAAGAAATATGATTAACTAATATTGTTATATATTGTGTTATTTTTACTAATATATATAAAAATTTATTAATTAAATTTATTAAAATATTTTTTATATAATTAATAAGTTCATCTTAAATTGAAAAATTATGGACAAAAAGCTATAATTATGAAAATAGAAAAAATATAATAAAAAATAAAATAAAATAAAAAGGAATAAAACTAAAAAAAATAAAATAATAAGTAATAGAAATGGAAGTTACTAAACATCCCATAATAAAACCTCAACCCATCATTTTACAAATGAATAAAATTTAAATAAAATTAAAAAAAATGAATTCCCAATGTTAAACTATGGATAAGCCGCAAAAGTTTTGGTAAAAGACAAACTTAATATGCAGTCAAAGCAAAATTAGGCTGTGCCACAGATATAATAAGTATATATTTATCTAACGAGAATTAACTAATAAGTCAAGTCCTCAGCCAGCAATAATAAGTATATATTTATCTAGCTCCAAGAATTAACTCAATGAGCCAAGTCCTCTTGTTAGAAACATAAAAATTAAAAATAGATATAAGTCTTTCGGATTAATAGCATTGTTAGGATTTGGTCGACATTTCAAACCAACTAATGTGGTTCATCCTCATGACAAGGTGAGAAATCCATTGATCAGAAGGAATAAATAGTAAGGATGCATCATTGCCCAGAGTTAGCTGTTAAAACTTAGGTGTTGATAATCTAGTTAAAAGGTAAAGAAAATAATTATTTAAGAATTAGTGATAAGGGGTTATTTTATTAAAATATTCTATATTTAGTTAAAAATAGTTGTTAAGAAATAATTAAATATAAAATATTGTATTTCAATATTATCGATTTATGTAAAGTAATTATTTAGTAACAATTTATATAATCTTATTTGTTAGGGGTTGACATATTCATATTAAATAAAATGTATCTCGTAGAAAACTAGTTGTTAGGAATTTAAAATATTTCAATAATTATTTAATAATAATATCAATTTCTATATTAAGTTTACTTATTAATGATATCGATTTTATATTATTAGTTAGAGGGGAGCTTAGTCATGATAAATTAAATAAAACTACAGTCAAAGGTTAACTACAAAAATATTACTAGTTATTTTATATTGTTATGCAAACATATTTTAGTCATGTTAAAAAAAATGATAATAGCAATAATACGATAATAGGGGATCAAGGCTGAAACCATAAGAAAATAAACCAGAAAGAAATTAAAGAGGAGAAAGGAGAAGAAGAAATGGATGATGACTTATGATGAGAGAGTTGGAATCCAACTCTTACTCAATTTCCAACCACCATCCCTATTAAGATTTATGGCATGCCTTTCGATCTCAATCGTCTCCCTAAGATTCCTATGGTGGAAGTGATCAACCTTAGCGATAACTTTGGAAATTTCAATGCAGACATGGTGCTTCGATTTCTCTGCATGTTCCTAACAACTAATTTTCTACCAAATACATTTTATTTAATATGAATATGTCAACCCCTAACAAATAAGATTATATAAATTGTTACTAAATAATTACTTTACATAAATCAATAGTATTGAAATACAATATTTTATATTTAATTATTCCTTAACAACTATTTTTAACTAAATATAAAATATTTTAATAAAATAATTTCTTACCATTAATTCCTAAATAATTATTTTCTTTACCTTTTGAACTAAGTTACCAGTAGTTTTAATGGCTAACTTTGGGCAATGACGCATCTTTACTATTTATTCATTCTGATCAATGGATTTCTCACCTTGTGCCGAGGATGAACCATATTAATTGGTTCGAAAGGTCAACCAAATCATAACAATGTGATTAATCTGAAAGACTTATATCTACATTATGGATCACAAAAGTCTTAGATCTAAAGTTAAAAATAGTTAATAGTTTATATTTTTTAATGTTAAAAGTTCAATTTGGAAAGAGCTATTTTTAGAATCGTGTGTATCCGTTTATAATATTGAAATGGTATGTTGGTGTTCCAATTTTTTTTAGGTATGATTTGGAAAGAAAACATGTAATTTGTATTTTTTATTTTATTTTTTTTAATCTTTATAATATATGTTTATTGAGTTACGAGGGTTAGTTTAATTGGTTGAGTCTTTATAGTTAAATTCTTTTTGATATTGAGAAATTACAAGTTCAATTCCAATCTTAAGAGTAAGCTCTATGGACATAGAAATCATGAATATCTGGTTCCTCAACCACATTATGCCGAATATTCTTTATAGTTGTATGAGATCAAAACTTGATATTTCTCTCCAACTACTCTTTTATAATCCCCCTCTTCCTTTTTAATTTCACAAATAACGTTTTTCATTCCTCGTCGCCTATCATCGAACCTCCGTTGTGTATTTCCTGCTCCTTTTAACCACATTCTTCTCTATTACCAAGTTTCCAGTATTGCATAAGCTCCTTCACCTACCCTACAACTATGAACTATTCTTACTTAACTTCTCCCCTTTCATATTTGTTTCAATTTCCACAAGAGAATCCCCTGAGGTATTGCCTAGCTAGGTGAGTTATTGGATTGTTGTGTTCAATTATAGAGTGAAATTGTTGGATAGTGGGTGGAGTTGTTGGATTTAGTTGGTAATTGAGGTGTGAACTTGTGCATTTAATTTAATAACCCTTTGTAATTGTTCACTTAATTTAATAGCACCCATAACTTAATGGTCTCTGCAATGAATAGTTATGATTTCATGGTCTCACGGGCTATGCGAGCTCACTTCACTATGTGAATGGGCTTCACTTGCGCCTTTCTCAATAAGACTCCATAGCTATTATGATTCTAGCATTGTTCTACTTCTCCAAAAACAATTTTGATTTTATTTCCCTTTACACAATATGGATTTTTTAATATTATTGAAACTAATATTAACTTAAAAAAATAAAAAATTATAAGAATTATGTAGCTAGTATTATTGTAATGGTAGGTTCTTTCTCAGCTTTAAACAAATTGAAGTAATCATGCAATTTAATACAGTGCAAAATTTATGATAAATAAATAATGTAGTTCAAATAGAATTTACAATAATACAATGAAGTTTAGATTCAAATATTATAATGATAAACCAATGGCACAAATTTAAGGATGATTATAAGAGGTAATTAGGACTATGGTTATTGAGACATTATTTTTCAAATTTTATATATTGGAAAAAAATTATAGATCATGAACTTTAATATTTATTAAGACGATATAAAATTTAAAGTTGAAAACAATTTAAATTTCATGTAAAATTTTAGTTTTTTAATTATCATTGTGTTAATTGGATGTAGATTCCATCAAATATGATGAATCCACATAGATGGGATTTAACATAATGCTTAAATGTATAGTCCATCCAATATGATGCATCCACATAGATTGGATCTGACATAATGCTTAATCCAATCTAACATAATGCCTAATTAAAATTGTGCAGTGAGATTTTACATAACCAAAAGAACCACATTGTATATTTTCTTTGTGATACTCATCACCATACCCTACACACAATTACACATGCCTCTTGTAGACATAGAACAATTTGTAGATTTCTAACATACCTATTGAGTATGTGGTGAAATTTGTGGCCACCTAGAGTAGATGTCACTAGAGATTGTTGAAGAGTAATTTTGGCACAATTTATAATTATGAAATCCTATTCCAAAGTTCCATGGGTTCTCTGAAAGCTTTCTTAAGTAAACCACTTCTCATGGGAATTCATTATTACAGACCCAAATCTGATAGACAGAAACTCAATTTTGTCTAGTAAGGGAAATGATTAAGCATCCAATAAGGATTTTGAATCCTCTCATCTCATATTCTCTGATGCTCTAAGGAAAAATCTATTTTTAAAGTCCTTTGTTTGTCAACTTCAATTATTTTGAGTGATGAAGAACCATGCATGTCAATGAATCTTGCAAAGAATATATCAACTAATGTGACAATGTCTATTGCACTCATATTTTTACTGGTTAGATTTGATTTTCTCAGTCACTACTATTTGAATTTTCATTCACTTTCAAAATTCCTTTATAGGGATGAATACAAGGATTTCCAATTAAAAATTTTGATTTCAAAAGTTTTTAGGAAAAAACCCAATCAAGATAAGAAATTCAAAACAACAAATCATTATAATACATGGATTCAATTAGTAATGTCATGTACTTTACCACCAAAACTTAAAATAGTTTCCTACATTCCTATATAATGATTCAAATTATCTATAATGTAAAATTACAAATGTATAGTTGAAATAAGTTGGAATTGGATTCAAACATTTCAAATTCAACATCAGTGTATTCATAATTCAAAATTTCAAGAATATGCAATACAATTCCTACCAAGCTTGTCATTTGTATTTTTATTTTAATTTTTTTGAACGGATATAAAACTTATGGTTTAAATAATTATATATTTGTAAATATTTAATTTGTATATATAATTATAATTGTCGTCATTTTGAATATTTAATTTTACATACAATTGGGTTATCGGAACTTTATTCGTTGTTAATATTAAATTTTATATATAATTCAGTCATCATAAGTTAACATTTTTGAATATTTAATTTCACATATACCTAAGTCTATATGATGATGATGATGATGATGATGATGATGATGATGATGATTAACATCCACTAAGACCAATGCAATCTATCAAACCTCAAGAAAAGAAAAAGAATCTAATTATGATTCTTCAAAATTTTGTTTCTGTGATAAAAAAGAAGAGAAAGGAGAGCTCCAAGATCGCTATAGTTGAGTCCAAGATCGCTATAGTTGAGTTGGCTTAATAAGTCAAGAAGGTTGGAAGTGTGGCATATGTTCGTGAATTGAGAGTGGATGTGAGTAAGAACCAGGAAGTCTAAAAGGAAGAGTTTTTCATATTCCACCTTTTTAGTATCACAAATATGATGGATTCTATCATCTGAGGCAGTCTTGGGAGTAGACCATCTCCCGGTTTCACTTCGAAGCTCATGATAATTATTTCTTATCCTAGCAATGTTAATTTTTTTCTTGGTGTTGGTTAACAGAGAGATATAATTATGGTTATCAAGGGTCGAGTTGATTACCTCCTTATAGTATCTTAGCTTCCTTTTACCCTCCAGCTCCTTATCATCCAACAACATTTCCTCAAAATTGGAGGTAATAGTATGTATGACACTATCTTCTCTTCCTATGATGATCTCCTCCTTAATCCCCCAATGGTTGAGCCAATACTGGGCATCCTTATGCAACCCACACTTGAGGCGAAGGTGGGGGTTTTGCCTAAAGTTAGAAGCAATTTTTGGGAGCCTCTTGGATTCTATGTTGTAAAGCTTCTTCTTATACATAAGATATCTAAACATAGTCATACCTTCAATGGGGGACATGCCAGCTTTGATCAAGAGGATATGATAGGGATTATTTCCCTTGATCTTTAGGTTGTAGGTTATGAAATGCTTTTGAATAATTCCAATCTTTCTCCATGACTCTCTCGATATATTGTAACCCAAAACTTCACATTCGTATAAGACAATAGGGGTGATGAGAGTCTCAAAGAGGAACATTTTTTAATCCGAATGAAAATATCGACCGACTTACAATTGTTTTCAAGCTCATAATAAGCTTTCCAACATCTAATAATCCTTTTCTTGATGTTGTAATTCTAGTTGAGCTGATTAGGAAAATCAATACCCAAATATTTGTAAGAAGAAACCTACTCTAAACAATGGTTATCATAGACGAAACTACCATGGGTGGTATTTTTTTATTTAATGATCATGACTTTAGTCTTATTGGTATTAACTGTCATACCCATCTTGGAATAATAGACATGAAGAGTATTAAGCTATTTGTCTAGGTCATCATGGCTTTTTGCAAGAAGAACGATATCATCAGCATAAAGGAGAAGAGTAATGATTATACCACCAATCTCGGTGCCCTTGCAACCAACATTTACTAGACACTCCTCAAGCTTATCAATGTAAATTCCAAAAAGTGTAGGGGATAGAGGACACCTTGCTTAACCATGATATTGCATTTAATATCTTTAGATCACCCTTCGTTGGTCTTAATCTTGGAAATGAAAGTCTCATAGAGGCGGATCACAACAATCCTCAGTTCAGGAGGAACTGTGATCAAGTCTCTCCCAGAGCCTATCTCAAGCAACAATGTAAAAATCTTTTCTAAAGTCCACAAAACAACACAAGAGATCAACTTTAATATTGCAACATTCCTCTGCAATGATCCTAAGAGCAACAAGATGGTTGATAGTCGAGTGATGTCTCCTAAAACCAACTTTCCCCTTAGCTCTTTTACCATGGTTTTCAAGACAAATGCTAAGCTTCTTTTCCAAAATGAGCCCATATAGCTTGGCTAGGATGTGGCTAATCATAATGGTCATATATATAATTTATTATGTTATAAAATAAATATATATGCGTGTTTGAGTAATAGTTAATTTATTTGATGTCAATGATAATGATGATGATCTATTAAATATAGTTTATTGAGATTATTTGAAATTCTTTAAAATTTTAGTTTCATACTTAAAAATATTAAAAAATGGTTTTGTTAAATTAAAAAGCTAAAAAAAAATTGGTATTAGCACAAATACTTTAAAATTTAGATCTTATCTTTCATCTCAATAAAAGTTAAATAATACCTAATTTTAGAATAAAACTCATAAGAATTGATATTTATTTTAAAATATGTACTTTTCCTTTTTAAATTAAAAAAGTATTTTTCATTTATATAATTAATTATTTTAAATTATATATATATATACACTTTAATGTGTTTTAAGAAATAAGACAAAATAACCTTTTTCTTATGGGTGAGGAGATCAGTGTGTAACCACTAACATGGTTTTACAAACCTCATCATGGCGGTTGATATTCCCCATGCAACAAATGGAATGAGTCAAATAACCTTCAATCTAAATTCAAATCCCCTTCTAAAATCATTATAAATATTTAAGCTCATGGAACCACGACCCATGACACAACCATATTTCTTGTGTTCACAACAATTCGTGCCTTATTATGTCTTCAAAAATTTTCCCATTTATACAATCATAAATCTTACCTCTCTCCCTCATTCACACATCCTTCCAAATCGCACCTTTGTAACACTTAAATCCTTTCTGTCACGCCCCCAAGCCTATGGTAGTCTTTCAACCGTGCCGGCGAGGTGCGGCACCACCGAACACTTTATTTTTAACAATACTCATGCACATGGACTACGCCTAATTCACTTTCTCCTACTTAGTTTGTGATTCTCAACCAAGTATTATTATGTTATCCTTTATACCAATGAACACCCATACACATTCATTATCCACAGCATTATATAAGAGAAATGCAATAGTATAAAGGGAGGGGAAACTCCCTGCAATATGAGTCTGCCCAACAATATTATACAATCTTTCGTTTTTACAATGCACAAGTTAAATCTTGGGAAACCCCAAATTTACACTTAGCCAAATATACAACTTCGGCAAACTCGGTTGCCCAGCTCGTCGGCACCTCCGCACGGTCGCCGCATGACTAACCAACCCTTCATTCACCCCATCGCACCGTCGTGTCGTTTGCCCAACTCGGGCGCACCTCCAAGTCGCCACACACGGGCGCCTCCAACCGAGACACACCTCTGTTCACAACCCAACACTTCAACATGTCTTCGTGCAAACTTGCACGATGGGCAGGCGCTCACCCGAGCCACCAAGACACCCTCGCCAAGTCGTCGCACAATCAACACCTCCGCACGATCACCCCGAGCACGTCTTGCCCAACGCGTTCACCTCTTCAACAGGAACATTTCACCAAGTGCGACTCAAGGAAAGCGCATGAGCCATGCGCTCATCTCTCCTCCAAATCTGCGCACAAGTGATAAGTCTCCAAGAGCGTAGAACGTATGAACTTATGCCAAGATGTGTGTGATAAATTGTTGAACGAATGCTCCAAACGCACTCCATATATATACACTTCGTAAGTGTGGGTGGGGCTGCCCAGCCGACCACCCAATCTCCATGTACACACCCCTTGAATGCCTTGAAACTATGTCGGCCTGCCCTCCATGTGAGTCGGCCCCTTAACTCCATCGTTCCACGTTCGACGGGTATAAACTTCCCATCGTTTGTTGTATCACATGTTCGTCGCATGTTATGTCGCAAACCGGGTCGCACTACTGTTGCAACCACAACACGCCCGTGCACGCGCCCGAATCGTCCGGCACCCAACCCCGTCGCAAACCGGAGGCTTTACATCCTCCTCCACCTGAAATCGTCGTCGTCCTCAACAACATACCATCCTGGTAACCATCCACCAAGATCATCCATGATGTCAACTCCTCCACTTACTGCAACCATCTCTGCAACATATATAGAACCACCATCTCCACCTTGTCTCACCTCAGCAACCATCTGTCACCAAGACAACCATACCAAGGTATGCACCCATCGGTATGTCATACATCGGAAAACATCTCAATCCATGACCATCAATCACCATGTCACAATCTCCACATACTGCTCCATCGTGGAAGGTTGGCCCCTCCATCTCAAGCTACATGCCCACTGCAACATATCGTGTCGACCTCATCATGTGTCGTCCTTATGTGAATTACTGCCATGATACTCCAACACAATGCTAACACATCTTTGTACACGTTGGCCCCCATGTCTGAGCTAGTCGGGTGATCAGTCCAACTGTCATGCTCAAACCATGAGAATGCACATCTTCATGCCACCATTATTCGTTTATCAGAACATCCCTGTCACATCCTGAACTCGATCAAGAATCCATCCATAAGTATAAGTCATGCTCAGGTCCATGAAGTATTCCTCATATCATCTGCAACATGTTTTCCATGATGTTTGGTACTAATATGCTGCATGAAATCAACCACATCTATCCCAACATCATCCATATGTGTGCCTCCTCAATATGAAGAGACCATCTCATCAAAGTCCAACTCTCGGTGTGCCACATCCAGCCCCATGAAGCAACCTCCATCATATCTGCAATGTGTCATCCCTCAAGTCTGCCATAGAAACAAGTATACACCTGTCTCATCTATCCATGTGTTGCCCATGATCATAGATCAATCAGCTCCCATGTGTTAAAAGCAGTTGAGTCTCGCTCAACCCATGCCCAAGTGTTGCCACCAAGGCATCATCACCATCGTAACTCCATCACTCCAAAGTGTCTCATATCGATCCTCTACATCAAGTCACTCTTTCAAGTCATTCCCATACATGTACTTGAAAGTATGCACCCCATCTTACATCAAAGTCTCTGACCTTAGCTCCTTAATGCATTAGATCCTCTAAGTCCACCATATATGAAGTCCCCAAAAGTCACAACAATCTCATATCATCATGAGCTCCATAAGCCATCCTCAACCAACATCTCAGCAAGCATATAAGTCTCGGCCCAAAGGTCTCTGCAAGATGCCTGAGCTCTCCATGTAGTAATAATGCCCCATAGTCTACTCACAACTCCATCCAAGTCCATGGCCTTGTTGTACAAGAGTGCACAACCTCTCCATCAGCTCATAAGTAAAACATCTCCATGTCACACTAGCAAATCCTTCTACACAACATCCCTGCTTTGGCACTCCTCATTGGATGCCCATAAGTGACACCTCTACAAGTGCTCCCACATAATGTCCTTGCATAAGACTATCATGCTCCATGTCTCAAACCTGATGTCCATGACTAAGTTGCTATGTAGTCCAACCAAGTAGACCCATCACAACAATCGGTCATCCTCATCCAAGTCTGCAATCTTCGGTCTAGTGAACTTGGTCACCCAACCATATCATCATCACATGAGTCTCTCCATCATAGCTCCTCCACCAAAGGTTCCACCAAGACTTGCTCTTGGTCTCGGCCATGAGAAGTCCACCCAAGAAACTCAAGTGTGTGCCCTCCAATCTGTCCATGAGTCATGTTGGGCACTTAGCCATGTGGCTAAAGCATGACCCATTCCTCCACAATGATAATCAAGTTCCACCCTTGTCACGGGCCTTTGTACCTTCTACCATAAGGTCACAAACAACCCCAACAAGTCCTGCAACAATCAACAATCCTTGCTTCTCCATACAAGGTTTCATCATAAACATCCATGGTAAGATGCTCCCCAGCATCGGAAAATTGACTTTGGTCTTCCCTGCATACATTCCATCTACCAAATGCTTAAGTGAAACACAAGTATCAATAGTACTTACTTCATCATCATGAGGTTCCTCCATGAGAGTACCCTTATCCATCCATGTCTACAAACTACACAATCCTGGTCCAACTTGATCAATCTCAAGTTCATCCTCCATCATGATCATGTCTACAACATCATCAACTATCACGGCTTCCTCTTCCTTGTTTGCACAATCTGCAACTTCATCTTGCTCCATTGTCCAACCAAGTTGAAGAAGCTCATCTTCAACACTCTTTTCCAAGGCTGCAAGCTCCTCTCGAATCCAGGGATTCTCCTCTTTCATCTGCTTCAACCTGTATAAGGTAAGCAAGAGCGTCCCTTCGCATTCTTTCAAACCTTCCATGCCTTGTCGCACGTCTTCCCTGGTTCGCACTTCGTTTGGTCCACAGATGCCCAAACCATGTATACCTGCTCGCACGCAGTCCCACTTGCCCACCTGACAAGTGCCCAAATCGTATGAACAGCACGTAGTACCGCCCGTCCAACTCTACAACACCCGGTTCCAACCTTCACCAGCTTCACCAAGTCCCCCGCAACCATGAACCGACCCTTGTTCCACTTGTATGTGAAACTAGCTTCCTTCACCTGCAAGTACCTGTTTCCACTGTCACGAGCCACCCTGCTCAAACCCGATGCTCTGATACCAACTGTCACGCCCCCAAGCCTACGGTAGTCTTTCAACCATGCCGACGAGGTGCGGCACCACCGAACACTTTCTTTTTAACAATACTCCTGCACATGGACTACGCCTAATTCACTTTCTCCTACTTAGTTTGTGATTCTCAACCAAGTATTATTATGTTATCCTTTATACCAATGAACACCCATACACATTCATTATCCACAACATTATATAAGAGAAATGCAACAGTATAAAGGGAGGGGAAAATCCCTGCAATATGAGTCTGCCCAACAATACATTATACAATCTTTCGTTTTTACAATGCACAAGTTAAATCTTGGGAAACCCCAAATTTACACTTAGCCAAATATACAACTTCGGCAAACTCGGTTTCCTAGCTCGTCGGCACCTCTGCACGGTCGCCGCATGAATAACCAACCCTTCGTTCACCCCGTCGCACCGTCGTGTCATTTGCCCAACTCGGGTGCACCTCCAAGTTGCCACACACGGGCCCCTCCAACCGAGACACACCTCCATTCACAACCCAACACTTCAACACATCTTCGTGCACACTTGCACGATGGGCGGGCGCTCACCCGAGCCACCAAGACACCCTCGCCAAGTCGTTGCACAATCAACACCTTCGCATGATCACCCCGGGCACATCTTGCCCAACGCGTTCACCTCTTCACCAAGAACATTTCACCAAGTGTGACTCAAGGAGAGCGGATGAGCCATGCGCTCATTTCTCCTCCAAATCTGCGCACAAGTGATAATTCTCCAAGAGCGTAAAGCGTATGAACTTATGCGAAGATGTGTGTGATTAATTGTTGAACGAATGCTCCAAACACACTCTATATATATACACTTCGTAAGTGTGGGTGGGGCTGCCCAGCCGACCACCCAATCTCCATGTACACACCCCTTGAACGCCTTGATACTATGTCGGCCTGTCATCCATGTGAGTCGGCCCCTTAACTCCATCGTTCCACGTTCCACGGGTACAAACTTCCCATCGTTTGTTGTATCACATGTTCGTCGCATGTTATGTCGCAAACCAGGCCACACTACCGTCGCAACCGCAGCTCGCCCGTGCACGCGCCCAGGTCACCCGGCGCCCAACCCCGTCGCACAACCGGAGGCTTTACACTTTCCATTGTGTAACATCTCAAATCATCACCATCATATCCTTCCACACCCATTTTAGTTTTCCATACGACCTTTGTATTTATATTTCCACATCAGCGAGATCCACATGCTTCCTTCTCTACAGGGTTTATGTTATCGAGATCATGGACTTTGTTTTATACTTGGATGGACAGTTACTGAGAGAAATAATGAGAAGCATATTAATACCTTTAGATAGGACTTATATAAAGTTGGAGAATATAAAGAATGGAGAGATGCAATGAATGCAATATAACTCTATAATGAACAATGACACATGGGACTTAATTAAATTGCCTAAAAATAAAGTTCCCATATGATGCAAATGGTTGTATAAATCAAAGCTTAATGTTGATGGAAATATTGATAAGTATACAACTAGATTGGTTCCAAAAGATTATTCACAAAAAGAGGGAATTGATTATGAAGATACTTTTGCACCTATAGCTAATTTGAACTCAATTAGAAACATGATTGCATTATCTACAAAACATAATTGGAAAATGCATCAGTTAGATGTCAAATCTATTTTTTTGAACAATGAGTTAAAAGAATAATTTTATTTGGTTCAACCTAAAGGGTTTGTAAAAGAGAGACAAGAGCATCTGCTTTGCAGATTAAAGAAAACTTATATGTTTTGAAACAAGCACCAAGACCTTGGTATGTGAAAATTGATTCTTTCTTCTTGAGAAAGGTTTTACGAGAAGCAAAAATGATCCTAACTTGTACATCAGGAAAGTTGAAGATGGGAACTTTCCTTTGATATCTATATATGTTGATGATCTTACCATAATAGGAAATGCATCCAAGTTGATTGAAGAAATTAAAAATCAGTTGTCATAGCTATTTAAGATGAAGGATGTTGGTGAATTGCATTATTGTTTATGTCTTGAAGTTTGGAGGGACTTTGGTAAGACATTAATCACACAAAGCAAATATATAAGGGAAATCCTTAGAAGGTCCAATATGATTGAATGAAAGGTAGTATCTACTCCTTTAGAACATAATTCTAAATTGTACATTGATGATGGAACTAAAGAGGTTAATGGAACCTTGTATCATCAATTGGTAGGAAGTCTGAACTACCTCACCACTACCAATCCATATATAACATATTTTGTTAGCATATTTAGTTAGTTCACGACTAAGCCTTGTGAAACCCACTAGAAATAAACAAATAAATTCCAGCAATATTTGAAAGGAACACTTAGTTTTGGTATTATTTATATTGATTAATTTGATGTTGAGTTGGAAGGTTATTCTGATTCTAACTGGGCTATAAATCCAGATGACAGGAAATCTACTACTGGATAGATGTTCAATATAGGTTTAGGAGCAATATCATGGAGCAATAAGAAAGAACCAATTGTTTCCTTGTCATCCATTGAAGTTAAAATATAAATAATTAAGCAGTGCTACCTGCGAAGCAATATGGCATAGAAGGATACTTGAAGATGTTGGAGAAACACAACAAGCACCTACAATAATCATATGTGACAATCAAATCATTATCAAATTGCCAAACAATCTTGTATATCATGCAAGGTCAAAGCATATAGAAACACAACATAATTTTGTGAGAGAAAAAGTGCAATCAAAACAAATTGACTTAACATATAGTAATATAGATGAAAATGCGGGTGGCATATTCACCAAGCCTTTTGGAAGGGATAAATTTGAAATTTTTAGAAGTAAGTTGTCTATTGTAGGAAATCCAAATTATGTTGTAAGCCTAGTTGAGACTTAGATCAACATATAAGTTAACATATAGGTCATGATTAAGGGGAGGTGTCAGAATACTCATGATTTCTTACATGATGGCAAAGTACAACATGATTGTTCTATAGTCAGCAATGTAGGTAGGACATCGATGACAGTCAATATAAATTAATAGTCGACGATGTAGGTAGGACATAAATTCGACCCTTCAACAGAACCACTGTAGAATCTCCGAGTCACTTTTTGTATAATTTCAATTGTTGGAATGCAATCTTCAACCTTTTCATGTTGAGTGTTCAACTCTGGTAGACATAACAAAGCAGTAAAGTTCTATGGGCTTGAAATACTTGGAAAGTATTGATTAGAAAATACTTGGTCATCGCGAGGTCAACATACTTCTTGAAGCACTCATTCATACTCATGTATGGAGACCAATACTTAGTCATGATTTGTGGGAATATTAGCCCAAGGTTTCTCTAAGTAAGCAAAATCGTCTACTATTTGATTCCCGAGTCATATTCAACATTTTTGCAACTATGCCCAATAAACAAAAACAGTAAAATGGAAGGGGGAAATGCCCAACATTAAGGGTGAAATGGAGGCATTCAATGATGGGTACTACCATTCCCCATATTTTATATTGAGCTATAATTTTAAATTTAATATTAATTAAATTCTATTTTATATTAATATATTTATATTATGTAACAATGTAAATTATATAAGATAGAAGTTCTTTCATACAAGTAATTTGGAATTAATATCCATTACAAACTTATTTGAAATTATGGTATTGAGAAAAGGATAAATGGAGGATTGAAAACTTATTATGGGCTTAGAAAACAATGATAAATCAACCAATGTTTGGATATGAATACAAATAATTTTTTTTGAGGCTCTTGTCACTCATGTTATTTTATATAGAATTGGAGTTTGGGGTTGCATTTTCTCCAAATAATCATGGAGGAATACATAACATATTAAAAAGGAAATAACCCCCCCATAAAAAACATGGGTATGACTAGGTATATTATGTATAAGAAGAAATTAAACAAAATGGAAGCCAAAAGGTTTCCTAAATTTAGTTCTAACTCTAGACAAATCTGCAAATTTTAGCTCAAGTGGGAATGGAATAAGGATGCCTAGTCCTAACTTGATCATTGGGATAATGAAGAAATCGTTTTGTAGAATAAAGATAATATAAGCAAAGGAGACTAAGATATTATAGGGAGGTGATCAACAACAAACTCGAATTGCTAAGAAGAAAATGAACATTCTCAAAATAAGAAATAGGTGTTTATGAGCTTCATAGTGAAATTGAACCTTTGTGAATTCCAAACACACCATGGGATGAAAGAGTTTGTCACCTTTGCCATACTAAGAGGGTTGAATATGAAAATCACTTTCTCCTAACTTATCTATTTTGTGATTTAATTTTCAAAATAATTGGCCTCCTTGACCTTTTAAGTTAGTAAAACTATGGTGTCTTTCGAACCCTTCTCTTACTTCTTTTCAAACATGGAAATAAGATGCTAAAAAAATTATAGTAATTTCTTACCAGACCATATTTATTTTAGTGAATGCTAATCACCAACATCATCATTAATAATATTTTATTAAATTTTTTATATATATATTAATTTTCTTTTTAATTATTATTTTTAACATATAATTGTATAAAGCATTATTTCTATAATCTAGAAACCAACTATGTCTTCCACATCATTATTACTATCCTAGATCCATAGCAGCTCTAAAATCTATCAAGCTAGAGATCAAATCTCTAGAGGTGCAATTCTCTTTTTAGAGTGGAAAATTTGAGGTAAGCACATTAATTAATTATTAATTATAATTATTCCTGAATTTAATTAATTACATTTGGAATATATATATATATAATATATATATATATATATATATATATATATATATATATATTATATATATATATGGGCCCCACACACATAGTCTAACTAATAGATGAAATGATATTTTTTGGCACATTCTTTTTGGTCAATTTTTCCCAAAATATCTACAAAGTTTAAGTCCCCCAAGCGTTTCTAGGTGGAGAATCCAATTTATGCATTCAAAATTGCATTTTAAACAACAAGAAATCTACATGGTTTATGTTATCGAGATCATGGACTTTGTTTTATACTTGGATGGATAGTTACTGAGAGAAATAATGAGAAGCATATTAATACCTTTAGACATGACTTATATAAACTCAGAGAATATAAAGAATGGAGAGATGCAATGAATGAAGAATATAACTTTATAATGAATAATGACACATGGGACTTAATTAAATTGACTAAAAATAAAGTTCCCATAGGATGCAAATGGTTGTATAAATCGAAGCTTAATGTTGATGGAAATATTGATAAGTATACAACTAGATTGATTCCAAAAGATTATTCACAAAAAGAGGGAATTGATATGAAGATACTTTTGCACCTATAGCTAATTTGAACTCAATTAGAAACATGATTGCATTATCTACAAAACATAATTGGAAATTGCATCAGTTAGATGTCAAATCTGTTTTTTTGAACAATGAGTTAAAAGAATAAGTTTATTTGGTTCAACCTGAAGGGTTTGTAAAAGAGGGATAGGAGCATCTGCTTTGAATATTAAAGAAAACTTATGTGTTTTGAAGCAAGCAACAAGACCTTGGGATGTGAAAATCGATTCTTTCTTCTATGAGAAAGGTTTTACGAGAAGCAAAAATGATCCTAACTTGTACATCAGGAAAGTTGAAGAAGGGAATTTTCCTTTGATATCTGTATATGTTGATGATCTTACCATAATAGGAAATGCATCCAAATTGATTGAAGAAATTAAAAATCAGTTGTCATAGCTATTTAAGATGAAGGATGTTGGTGAATTACATTATTGTTTATGTCTTGAAGTTTGGAGGGAATTTGGTAAGACATTAATCACACAAAGCAAATATATAAGGGAAATCCTTAAAAGGTTCAATATGATTGTATGCAAGGTAGTATCTACTCCTTTAGAAAATAATTCTAAATTGTACATTGATGATGGAACTAAAGAGGTTAATGGAACCTTGTATCGTCAATTGGTAGGAAGTCTGAACTACCTCACCACTACGAGTCCATATATAACATATTTTGTCAGCATATTTAGTTAGTTCACGACTAAGCCTTGTGAAACCCACTAGAAATAAACAAAGAAAGTCCATCGATAATTGAAAGGAACACTTAATTTTGGCATCATTTATGTTGATGAATTTGATGTTGAGTTGGAAGGTTATTCTGATTCTAATTGGGCTATAAATCCAGATGACAAGAAATATATTTCAAATTATTGACTGGAGAATCCACAGTATGAACATTTTATACCAACGTTTTAATTTAACTTATATATAGAAATTGATATATTATCCTAGTATTTGTATATGAATTAAAATTTTTTATCCCTTTATATTCTAGTATTAACTATTTATCATATTAATTAACATTTTAATGTTATAATATTTTCTATATAACTATTAATTAATATATTAATTATCATATTAATCAATTATAAATATTTATAATTGTTAATATGAATTAATTTAATATATTAAATTAATTTACATAGAAATTAAATTAATTAAATAAAAAAAATTTAGTTCAATCTTTTAAACTAAATCTATTGATATTATCTCCTCAAAAATTTTAATTAAAATAAAAGTAAGTCTAAAAATAATAATAAAAATAAAAAGTAAAAATAAAATTAAAATTAAAATTAATTTAAGATTCTAGCCGACAGTGTGTTCCTAAAAATTTTCCCTCATAAGTATTTATTCTGTCTTGATTGCTCTTTTTTTATCATCATTCTTAACCCTGATGATGGATCCCATTTGGGATTTGAAACGTTGGTATAAAAATGTTCACACTGTGGATTCTCTGGTCAATAATTCGAAAGATACAAACCACAGATCTCTTAAATCCAAGAAATATACTACTGGATACATGTTCAATATAGGTTTAGGAGCAATATCATGGAGCAATAAGAAATAACCAATTGTTTCCTTGTCATCCATTGAAGTTAAGTATAAATAATTAAGCAGTGCTACCTGCGAAGCAATATGGCATAGAAGGATACTTGAAGATGTTGGAGAAAGACAACAAGCACCTACAATAATCATATGTGACAATCAAAGCATTATCAAATTGGCAAACAATCTTGTATATCATGCAAGGTAAAAGCATATAGAAACACAACATAAATTTGTGAGAGAAAAAGTGCAATCAAAACAAATTAACTTAACATATTGTAATATAAATGAAAATGTGGGTGCCATATTCACCAAGCCTTCTGGAAGGGATAAATTTGAAATTTTTAAAAGCAAGTTGTCTATTGTAGGAAATCCAAATTATGTTGTAAGCCTAGTTGAGACTTAGATCAACATATGAGTTATCATATATGTCGTGATTAAGGGGAGATGTCAGAATACTCATGATTGCTTACATGATGGCGAAGTACAACATGATTGTTCTATAGTCGGCAATGTAGGTAGTACATAGATGATAGTCAATAGAAATTAATAGTCGACAATGTAGGTAGGACATAATTTCGACCCTTCGACAGAATCACTGTAGAATCTTCGAGTCACTTCTTGTATAAATTTCAATTGTTGGAATGCAATCTTCAACATTTTGTGTCGAGTGTTCAACTCTGGTAGACATAACAAAGCAGTAGAGTTCTATGGGCTTGAAATACTTGGAAAGTATTGATTAGAAAATACTTGGTCATCACGAGGTCAACATCTTGAAGCACTCATTCATACTCATGTATGGAGGCCAATGCTTAGTCACGATTTGTTGGAATATTAGCCCAAGGTTTCTCTAAGTATTATGTGATTCCTGAGTCATATTCAACAATTTTCCAACTATGCCCAATAAACAAAAACAGTAAAATGGAAGGGGGAAATGCCCAACATCGAGGGTGAAATGGAGGGAGTCAATGATGGGTACTACCATTCCCCATATTTTATATTAAGTTATAATTTTAAATTTATATTAATAATTCTTATTTATATTAATATATTTATTTTATTTAACAATGTAAATGATATAAGATAGAAGTTCTATCATATAAGTTATTTGGAATTAATATTCATTACAAAATTATTTGAAATTATGGTATTGAGAAAAGGATAAATGGAGGATGGAAAACTTATTATGGGCTTAGAAAACAATGATAAATCAACCAATGTTTGGATATGAATAAAAATAAATTTTTTTGAGGCTCTTTGCCACTCATGTTATTTTATATAGAAGTGGAGTTTGGGGTTGCATTTTCTCCAGATAATCATGGAGGAATACATAACATATTAAAAAGGAAATAGCGCCCCCACCCCCCTAAAAAAACATGGATATGACTAGGTATATTATGTATAAGAAGAAATTAAACAAAATGGAAGCCAAAAGGTTTCCTAAATTTAGTTCTAACTCTAGACAAATCTGCAAATTTAGCTCAAGTGGGAATGGAATAAGGATGCCTAGTCCTAACTTGATCATTGGGATAATGAAGAAATCGTTTTGTAGAATAAAGATAATATAAGCAAAGGAGGCTAAGATATTATAGGGAGGTGATCAACGACAAACTCGAATTTCTAAGAAGAAAATGAACATTCTCAAAATAAGAAACAGGTGTTTATGAGCTTCATAGTGAAATTGAACCTTTGTGAATTCTAAACACACCATGGGATGAAAGAGTTTGTCACCTTTGTCATACTAAGAGGGTTGACTATGAAATTCACTTTCTCCTAATCTATCTATTTTGTGATTTAATTTTTAAAATAATTGGCCTCCTTGACCTTTTAAGTTAGTAAAACTATGGTATCTTTGGAACCCTTCTCTTACTTCTTTTCAAACATGGAAATAAAATGCTAAAAAATTTATAGTAATTTCTTACTAGACCATATCCATTTTAGTGAATGCTAATCACCAACATCATCATTAATAATATTATATTTTTTAATTTATTATTTTTAACATATAATTGTATAAACATTATTTTTATAATCTAGAACCAACTATCTCTTTCCACACTCATTATATCCTCCGATCCATAGTAGCTCTAATCTATCAAGCTAGAGATCAAATCTCGAGAGATGCAAATCTCTTTTTTGAGTGGAAAATTTGAGTAACCACATTAATTAATTATTAATTATAATTATTCCTGAATTTAATTAATTACATTTGGAATATATATATATATATATATTATATATTTAATATATATATATATATATGGCCCCCACACACATAGTCTAACTAATAGATGAAATGATATTTTTGGGCACATTCTTTTTGGTCAATTTTTCCCAAAATCTCTACAAAGTTTAAGTCCCCCAAGAGTTTCTAGGTGCAAAATCCAATTTATGCATTCAAAATTGCATTTTAAAAAACAAGAAATCTAAGTCTCGCTTAAAACTATATTGTTGATTTTGACAAACAAACAAAATAATCATTTCATCTATTAGTTATATCTATGAAAATAAAAGGAATTTATAATTATTGAATAATAATGATGATGATGGTTAATGTCTACTAAGACTAATGCACTACCTAAAGAAAATAAGAAATAAATTGTAATTCTCCAAAATCTTATTTCTATGATAAAAAAAGAGAAAAAAAACACTCCAATATTACTATAGTTAACTTACTTAACAAATAAAAATATAAAAATAATATAATAATTTATTTTTAAAATAACATATTATTATATTTCTTTTTGTATCCTAATTATTAGTTGTTATTAATAAATATAAATTGATTTTTATATTATTTTAATCACAAGATTATAAAAGTGTGTATTTATATTTTATAAATTTTTGATTTTAAATCGATGATTTTTGTTTTCATGGGATAAAGATAAGTTCTCGAAACATTAAAACTAGTTTTAACTTTTATTATTAAATCAAAATGCAATTTTATCTTTGACAATAAAACTAACTTCCCTTCTTTTCATTAAAACTAGTTTTAATAAATCACATACTTTCTAGTAATGTTTAAGTTTAATTTTAGACATAAACCCAAATATTACCCTCATTAAATGTTAGCCTCTTATCCCTTAAAAAATTATTTGACTTAGACAATTACGTAAGAAAACATATTTTTAGATATTTTATTTTAGACTCGTATAGGTTTCCTCTCTAGAATATGCATTAGCATATTTTTTAAAGGAGTTGTTTATAATGCGATTTTTTGGAAATTCTGGTGACGGAATCCGGCTGAAAAAATTGAGGTTAAATCTTGATTTGTTGTAGTTAAAATGGTTTTTCATTGCATATTTGGATTTAGTACCATGAAAAACCTCTGGGACGCTTTGATTGTGCAGAAACTAGCTATCAAACTTGCGATTCAAATAAATTGCTGTCGAATTTTGACAAAAAAACCTACCAAAAAAACTTCCAAAAAATCACATTATAGACAACTCATTTTTTAAAATTTAAAATCAAAACGTAGAGACATAAGAGTTAAAACCTGAGCTCAATAATGGTCAAACAGTTGTATGCTTTTTAGATATTTTATTTTAGAATTCTATATGTTTCCTCGCTAAAATAAGCATCGCTACATTTTTATTTATTTTTAAATGAATTTTTAATATAATTGAAAAATATAGGGAATTTTTAAATAAAAACGTAGGGACGTAAGAGTTAAAAAGGTCAAAGAGCTGTATTTTATCCCTTTTTTTAATTTCTAAAGTTCACGTTGGAAGATAATTCGAGAGCTGTTTTAAGAGGAGTGTGTATTTGTTTATAATTTAGTAACCATAAGTTTTGGTTTGGAATTTTATGCATCTATCAGAATATCAACGGAAACTTGTCGTTTGTATTTTTTATTTTATTATTTTAAACGCAAATAAAATTTATGGTTTATATAAATATATATTTAAATATATTCTATTTTTTCTATATACAGTTACAAGTTTTTGTCATTTTGAATATTTAATTGTACACGTAATTGAGTTATCAAAGTTTTGTATTTCGTTAAATATAAATTTTATAATAATATTGGGTGTTCATACGTTTAATTTCAAATATACCTGAGTTATCATTCAAATATATAAATTATTAATTAATATAATTTATTATTTTATTAAATAAAAATATATTATTAAGTTAGTATTAAATTTCAACCAAAATTACGTAAGGCTCAACCGAGGGTGGTATAAAGACACAAGGGCCTGGTTAAATCTTTGGGAGATCAACGAGAATGATGCATTGCAAAACATTAATAACATTAAAATTATTGTTACTTCTATAAGTTCAAAGAAAAAATGTGGTGTGAGAAAGATTTAGCAGCTACAAGAAAATTAAGTTATTATAAGAAGGTCATCAACCCCATCCTAGAAGATCAAAAGTATCTCTCTGTCTTAACTAGCTCAAAGAAGAAAATTAATATAGCCAAGATTAGAACGAACTTTCATGAGCTCCATAGTGAAACAAGTAGTTGAGCAGTTCCTAAAACACCATGGATGGAAAAGATCTGCCATCTCTGTGAGAATAGGAACATCGAGGATGAAAACCACTTCCTCTTAGAGTGCCCCCCTTACAAGCACATTAGATCTCAGTTTCATAATCTTTGTCGCAATGCTGACCTTCCTAGCCTTTTAGGATGTCAAAATTATAGTGAGCTCAGGGGCTTCTCTCCAAGATTTTTGAGCATAGGAATAAAATTCTTAAATCAAACTAAATAATTTGTTTCTTTGGGTCTGATAGACCAA
>APFE031216769.1:81062-105187 GCA_000404065.3 Pinus taeda | reverse complement strand
GCAGCTACAGCAGCAGCATGTCAAGCAGTTTGGATGAGAAGGATGTTGAGGAGCTTAGGCCAAGAGCAGGCAAAAGCAACAGTGATTTTTTGTGACAATAGCTCAGATATTGCATTGTCAAAGAATTCAGTGTTTCATAAGAGAACGAAACACATTGATACAAGGTTTCACTACATCAGAGAATTAGTGAACAATGGAGAAATCGTCCTAGAACATTGCAGGACACAAGAACAGGTTGCAGACATCTTGACAAAGCCACTGGATCAGAAAATCTTCAAATTTTTGAGGAAGTGTCTGGGTATGACCGAATGCCGAGCAGGTGAAATTAAAGGGGAGTGTTGAAATTATAATTTCACTGCCCGCGCACGGGTCAGCAGTCAACGGCGCAGAAAACCACCATGGCAAATCAAAACCGGCAGGAACATATCGCACCACTCTTCAGGCTGAAGTGGTTTCCGGACATGGTGGTCCGATACTGACAACTGACAACTGTGATGCTGGCATGACATAAGCACCTGACACTTTTCGGAAGGTATTTTTCACCCATCTCACCTCTTCCGATATCGTTTTCACCCGTCGATTTACCTCCAGCATTCACGTCCGTTGATTTAACAAAGCTGCACGATGGTTTAAAGTACTGTCAGAAAAGTCTTCCGATATCCATCCTCCGCCGTGGGATTAAAGGCAAGTTTGTCCGCCGTTTGATCTCCGGGAAAGCACTGCTGTTTAAACCTGTGCAAAGTACATGCGGGTCTGTCAAAATTAAATACACCGTGGACCATAACCCATACGTTAAATTAATTCAATGTCATAATGTTTTGGTAGGGTTTTAATATTTCATACGGCGGAGTTAAAATAGGAGTATGGGCGTAAGTTTATTTTTATTGTTTTTTATATATGTTTTTTAATACAGCGTTGACCTTTTGTTATGTAAAAACAAAAACGCACGGGGATAGTATGTAATGTAATTTGCATATGAAAAAAATAGAAGGAAAACCAATGGGTTGTTTTGTTTTCAAACCATGTATTGTTTCAAAGCAGTGAAAAGGTAAATCTGTAACTCCCTGTAAGTTTTGTTTTCACATAACAGTGAATGTAAATGAAATATTTACACACAGTGGTGTAAAATTTCATAGGAGGCAGAATAACTTTTGTAAAAATGTTTTGGTGAATCCCTCTGAGTAAAAGAGGATGAATATGTAAGTGTTTTTGTTTAAAGAATATAAATCATTTTATGGTGGTGAAATACTCTGTCCTGTGTAATTATTTTTAAAAGGACTTCTCTGTGTAAAAGATCTTGGAGCAAAGGACACAAAGGATTGCCTGTGTTTTATATTTTGTGGTTTTGGTATTTTCCCATCCCAAACAGACAAAAATATCCAACATTTTTTAATCAATGCTCTTGTTTTTATTTATAAAAGTTGTCGGAGCAGCTTGGAGTTATTGTTTACACAACCCAAAGCTTCACTGATCACTAAGTACTCCAGTAAGTGTGCCTGCACTTAAATAAAAGAGAAAAACGGAACGCATCCCTCTACAATTTGCACGCTTCACCTAAATGAAAGAGAAACACTGAACACATTCCTCTGCAATCTGCACGTTGCCCCTATAAATAAGTGATTCAAGCTTGAAAATTACCCATCAATGCATAACAGCATACTAGGGCAGACGGTAGGCTCTTAGAGTTCACATATTTTCAAGGCTTCAATCCAAAACCAAATCCAATGGAGAATTACTCCAAGAGTCTATGTAAATACCATACGGAAAGCTCAGCATTAGCTTACTCAGAAGATATTCAGGTTCACCGTCATGAATACACACCTCCTCAACCAGAGGATGCTCAATATTTTGAAATTGATATTTCATCCCCCGTATCCCCAATAACAGCCACCTATCCAATCCGAAATTCTGGCTCAAGCTCAGACGAGGATCATAGCGAAGATGAATTTGAATTGAACTTCTCTATTTGTAGCTCTAATTCCCCAAACCCTAATCAGTGCCTTTCTCCTGCAGATAACTTGTTTTACCAACGCCAGCTGCTTCCCCTTCAACTAATACCTAAACCTCTTGAATATGATGTTGATTTTAAGGATATCCATACCTCTCTGCACTCTTCTAGTAACGTCCCTTTAGGAGTCAAGTCCCACTTCCCCAACCTGCTGAAAACTGCTACCAAGTTGAAGATATCTTTGTTTGGGTTTAGAAAGCCAGCTAAAGTTGATATGGATTTCCAGTCTACTTGTGCTAAGTGTGGTACTGATGTTGGTATGGACTCTCCTGTGCCCAAGCAGAATAGATTACTTACTCTGAAATTGAAGGTGGTGGAAGTACCACTGATGTCTCTTTTCACTAGAGATAATTGTAAGGTTGCCAAGAGAGATGGAAGCAATTGGTTTCTGAAGAAATCAGAAGATTCTGATTATGGAGAAGGACACTGTAAAAATATGGACAGGGATAAAAAGAGAGCTAAGGAGATTGTTCAAAAGTATGTGAAGAAGATCAAGCCTCTATACGTTAAGATTTCACAGAGGTGTAATGAAAAAATTAGGTTTGGAGATCTGGAGAAACCCGGAGGAAGGAATGGAATGAAAAATGGTAGATATCTGGATTCAGAGAGAAGTGAAAATCAGATGTTATTCTCATGTGGTTCGCCCTCATATTTCCCTGGAAACTTGAAGCTGCTTTACAAGCATTTGGGTAAGGGGAAACAACAACCTTCTGAAATGCAGCAGAAGCTTCCTAAGTACCGTAGTAGTGAGAGCGCATTGATGGAGGTGCAGAGTGCTATTCAAGGAGCCATAACCCAGTGCAAGCAGTCCATTGACATCAATGGTAAGTAATATGGTAACAGCCCTACTCTTGGCACACAGCCCTTTCTCTTATTGATTTGCAATGCTGCTTGCTGAAGCTAATAGGGATTTCTCTTGTCATGTGTGCTCATCTTGGGGTGCATTCTTGTTAGTGTTTTGCAATGCTGCTTCATGAGACTCATAGGGAGTCGTCTTCTTGTTATGTACGCTTATCTCAATGTGCATTCCCCTTATTTTTTCATTGTTGACAGTGATCCCTGTAGATCCTGATAGCCATCACTGTCGACCACTGTTACTGTTTTTAACAGCGGCCCTTTCAAACCCTTCTAGTTTTCATTTCTCACTTTCCTTTCCTAAGCAAATTAATTTTGATTTAGAGCTGACGAAGTTCAAGTCTTAGGGCTTAAATGCATGCCTGCAAGCTTAGCAGACACCCAAGTTCTCACCTTCATTCCGTATCCTCATAGGCATTATTCATATTATTTCCATGGCAGTGCCTACTTACCTTCATATGCATTCGTCTTGTTTTTGCATCAATCCCTCCTGATCCTGATAAGCCTTCATCTTTTATTTTTGTTAATGCCGTAGTGACTGCTGATACTTATAGGCATTCATCTTAAAATTGTAAGCATATATCTTACCTAATTGTAAGCATTCATCTAATTATTTATTGTGTTCAGCAAGTTACTGAGATAACCTTCAGTCAGATACTTAATGGTGCCCAGGGAGTGTGAGATTCGATAATACTTTTTTTTAACTTTTTGTTGAGACATTGTTTATATGGATCCTAGTAATTGATAAGGTAACAGATGCATCTTTGCTATGTAGAGATGTTGTAGCTTCTGAGTCAAACCATCTCTTACTCCAAGTTATAAGTTATGGCAGGGATATATGGGGACATATAAACTTGATAGACACTTTAATTATAGCTTTTTTGACAGTGCATTCTCCCTATTCTTCATAAGCAGCCTGTGCAGACCTCCCAAATCAGAGTGATAATGTGGGTCTCAAAATGAGAGATTATAGATGCCAAATAAACGTGAATTATGCTTGAGCCTAAAATATATTGAAATTGTGGAGATTAAGTTTTAGTTAAATATTGTTTAGGCTTTGTTCCCAGGCTCCGGCATGATTCAAATTACGCGGTGTCTCCTCTATCCGGTTATCAATTTTTTTTTAAGACCAGCAGTTATTTCTGTGCTATGTCTCAAATATGAACTCCCCATATAATACTCTATTAGCATGGGTCTAAAAGCTTTACATTGTCTCATTACGCAGATACACCAAACTGTCCAAATTCCGGATGCTCCATTGAGACTTAAGAGGGCTGTTATGGAAGATGACTGCAAGATTATTGCTGAAAGTACATCACTGTATACCTGAAAAAGTGTTGCTGAAGGTCTTGCGGAACGCTGCTGTAGATGTTCAAAGGAAACCAAATGATTAGAAGCACAGGACAGTGTGGATGTCCAATGTTTTGACAATACCACTCTAAGTGTCATATTTTTAAAGTCAGTAATTTTTTAGCTTGATGTCATCAACATCTATTAAATAGATATTTCAATGAAAAGATGAGTACCTACAATATCTAGTGAAATATTTTTAAAATTGGAAAGGCTTATTGTGTTAGTATTTGTAGGGGTTAAATAATGTGAATTTTAGAGGTATTTTCCAAGATGTAGTCAAATTAATAGTATTGTTTAATATTCCACCAACTCAAGTGGTATGTAGAATTTCCTTGACATATAATTCATTCTACCAAGGTTGAAGCTTGAAACTTTAGCTACAGACCTGTATTTCAGAATTTTGGAACTCATCACCAAATGCAAGCATTTAATCTTCCAACTCAGTACTAATTTCTGTTTTTTTATGAAAATCAACCAAATTTTCCTTCCTTCACCAAAATTCACATCTAAAATTCATTTCAAATCGAAATTCATTGATTCAACTTTGAATATGTTTGT
The DNA here is from genome assembly GCA_000404065.3 of Pinus taeda. Lineage (NCBI taxonomy): Eukaryota > Viridiplantae > Streptophyta > Pinopsida > Pinales > Pinaceae > Pinus > Pinus taeda. The sequence goes on along the minus strand of APFE031216769.1, from coordinate 100,413 downwards.
CTCTCCATTCCCCCACTTCCTATAATTCTAGGTTTTCATTTCTCATCTCAAAAATGCCTAATGTGCCAAAATACCATAAAATTTTCTTCTTTACATAGTATCAAAAAATTTGTTTAAGTTTTCATTTTTCATCTCAAAAATGCCTAATGTGCCAAAATACCATAAAATTTTCTTCTTTACATAGTATCAAAAAAATTGTTTAAGGCTTTTACCAAAATGCCCACCAGGTCTCTTTAAATGAAGGGTGAAAATGTGAAGATGGTTTACACTTTTCAGCTATGAAATTTGAAAATTTCACTCTTTTATCCAATTGAAGCCCTTAAAATTCATACTAGTTTTGTGAATTCTGATTTGGAGTAAAAATTCAAATTGTGGAGTAAAAATACAATTTTCCATTAAATTAAATACTCATCCTTGCAATTTTTAGTACATCTTAACAAGTATGTGTGTGTCCACTTGCAATAACCTAGTCTAGTATATATATATATAGACACACTTTGCAAAAACTTAGTCTATTATAATATAATATAATATATATAATATATATAGATAGAGAGCATGGTACATAGTGAGAACTAACATAGCAATGAAACCTTTTTTTATGCAAAATTATATTTTTTTTATTTTTCAAGTTGGTGCATTAATATTTGATTTGCATTTTTCAGACACATGGATTGATCAAGTATTTTTGTGTACTATTTTAATAGATTCAAAAACCAAGAATACTTTTTTTTGAAGAGATAATGTTATTTTTTGAGATTATTTAGTTTTGTATATTTTATGTTATTGTTTTTCATTAAGCCCTTTTGAAATTGTCCAAAAAAAATTCAAGCATAACATTTAAAAGAAATTAGATGAAAATATCATATGAATTAGAAAATGTCAAACTTATATGTTAGTGGCTAAAAGTTTCACTCACAAATCCAATGTAATCAACCCTCCCACCTAAGGACAAATATTACCTAAAGTTCACCATGCTACAAGATGGCCTTGCAGATAAATATGCAGAAGATGAGCTAAAACTTTATTTTTTAGGCTCTCAACAGATGGATCAAGCACTTAAAAATCTCCATCTAGTGGTTTAGGTAAAATTTGAAGAAAATCTCTTGATCTAGCCCTTGTTTTCACTACTGGTGAAGAGCTAGATTGAGCTTTTTTAATAATTAACCCTCACCAATAACCAAATATTAATTGATAATTTAAAAATTTAAAAGACCTAGATCAAACCTTTTTTTAAATTATTTTGATAATTTAAAAGAGCTCTATTGAGCTCTATTTTCAAATATCCAGCCAAAATCAACAACAACAACCCTCAGGATCAAGTGCCTAAATAACCACATGTTACAAAGGACCACATGTTACATAGGAGCTTGATGGAGGGTTTGTTTTATAGCTTGATCAAGTAATATTTAAGCCCTCAAATAACTTAATCTAGGGCTAAAATATTGCTGGATCTACTACTTATAAAATACTCAATTGAGCTTCTTTTCTTCTAATTACATCTCTCTTGCTTGCCAAAAGGTGTAAACCACAGTTGTGGGTTCACCCTGAATCAAAAAGGAAAATTGAAAACTTAGTTTACTTTTCTACCATATTGACTACTAAATACATGCGTTAGTTTTCCTGTATTCATCTTTAAATGCATCTGGTTGGTCTACAAAACTGCTCTCAAACACTGCTTTTAACATTTCTAGAAAATACATGTCATCATCACTAAAATGCTTGCCAAGATATAATCAAAGACTAAAAAAACGTTTTCAAAGATGGTTTTGATTTCGAATTCAATTATCTACAAACCTATTTTATCGCTTGCCCTAGATCAACTCCTAACTTCTACTATACTTGAAGAAAAGTTTCCCTTATTTCTAAGGTTGTACACCGAGAACAATGTCAACGTGCTCAAGTTATGAAACATAAATTGGAATACTTTTGAGTATTCCACGATCCTATTGGATCCGTTGCATCTGCACTTCAATTTTGGTTTTTTATATCAAACATTGATTTCAGTATCGATATGTTCCACTTAGGAATGCTCACACTAGAAAAGTTAAGTTTAAGAAATCTCCTTAAGCAATATATTATGTTATCGGTGAATGGAAAAATAAAGCTGAAAAATTGACATACCGTGAGAGATGGATTGATATTACATATGATTCATATATACACAAGATGAAAGAAAGGGGATGACCTAAAATACTCCCTTAGCCACTACAATGAAAGGTTGGGCATTGCTTTTGCTTTCATTAAAACAACTTTAGAGCATGTCTAGTCTAGATCTTGAAAAAAATGTTCACATGTGTGGGGACTAGCACATTGATAATAAATTTATCTCAAGATTGTTAGCCATGGAATCATAGTAAGAGATTTTACCCACTTTCTTTATTTCAAAAATTGACTCTACTCCTGTGGTGATTATTGGTGATTTTGATTGATTATTTGTGGTGTGGTGATTATTGTTGATACTGATTCAGCCAGAAATAGACCACGTGATGTTTAAGAAAAAGAATTTTTTGTGCAATGTGAAGTCTGCAAGGAAAATCTATTATAAATAGATCATTGTCTTTATCTACTCGCTGGGAAGTAAGGAAATTGAAAAAACATTAGTGTTATGCATTAGCAATATAATACCAGATATCATGGGAAAACAAATTATTTAAATTCTTCACCTGTTTCATTTGAAAATGAGTCCAATGCAATATTATGCGTTATGTTTCATTACATTGGAAAACAAATCGAGGCATTCTATAAAACAAGAGAAATATGTTTTAACACCAAGTTCCAGAGGTATTTCATATATATTATGTTAAAATAAGGAAAAATAAAATAATGCAATAATTAGGGATGAAAGTATAGAAGTCCTTAAAACATATTACCACAATTTTCTATTTTCCATGTCTGAATGTAGTTATATCCAAAATTCAAAAGATCAAAGAGAATCCCAAAGAGAAAATTATTAGTCTCCCTTTATAAGTTTTCTAAAATTGAGTCTCTAATCCTGCCATAAAACAAAATTAAGAAAAGCCTTGAGTATCCTCATCTCTCTCACATATCGTGAAACGTCATCAGATTGTTAGAATTCAATTTGTGTGTGATAAATGTATCGGATACAAGAGTTTTTGAAATACATTACTGTCTATATCGGTTCTCTTAAATAGTCCACGGACAATTTACCAATTCTCGTGCCTATGAAAATTTTCAAAAAGAGTAGAGTACTGATTGAAAATATGGGATCTGAACTTGGATTACAAAAGAGATATCAATTTTTTGATGTTTGCATGATTGTCCAATCATGGGAGAGAAATGTATGTGCCTGGATTATGATATACTTAAGGGTGATCAGTCAAGTTCCATGGGAAAGAAGAAGATTGATGAGATTTGCTGCATATTAGAAGAATAAAGTGCCTACCTCATTCTGGTTGAAATGTTACTTACAACTGCAGGGCCAAAACCCCCAGTTGTCCGCACAGTTTTTCAAGAAATGGTGGTATTTTTCAGAGGGCAGCGATCACATTCATCAGGGAACATGTGTCCTGAGTGGTTTGCAAATACAACCTTTCCCCGGCGGGTAAAGTGCAGTAAAAGAGGCCGTGAAAAATTGACCGACAATCGTCGGATTGGATTGGCAGGCTTTTAATGGATGCACAGACGGACAACTTTGCTAATACCATAGAAGAGCTGATCTCCATGCTTGGAACTTAAGGGAGGAAACAAGTTACTCCTGAAGAATTTGTACAGAGACCCATCCATTCGTAGAGACCTCAGTTGACTAGACTGTACAATGTTGATGCTGGGAAGATATTGGTGGCAAACTTAGGACAAATTGGCTGCATATCTTATCAACAAGCCACAGTTCTTCTCCATGGAGCTATTTATTACTTCAAGTGAATTGGAATTTTCATTGATAGCTAGTTTTATTAGTGAAGTAATTAATGAAAATTTACTCCCGTTGGTAAATGTAGGTGGAGAATTTATTCTTATTGTCTTTAATTCACCGGAGTAGTTTTTTAACTGTACAAGTAAAATGTAATGTTATGTTTTGTCGTTGAATATGCAATGCAATAGGCAGCAGCGGTTAACTAACAAATGAAATAAAAGAAAAATTATACAAAGTAGTGTTAATTTTTCAATCAGAGAGAGAGAGAATTTTTTTTGACACTGTATCTCAAGCTTTCTTGGCGTAATACCTCTGTTATAGGAAGACTTTTGTATCATTTTTTTTGTTAATGAATACAATTTTTGTGTGTGTGTGTGAAACTCTCTTTTCACTAAACAATTTTAGTTTTTCAATGTGTTAAAACACAACATTATTCTCTCTTCATTTTTTTTTTCTCCAATTATCAAAAATTCCCAACATGGTATCATAGCTTGTCCACGCTCTTTGAAGGTGTCAAAGAAGCTGAAGGAATGATTTATTGTTGCAGCACCTTCTCGAGGAGAGTGAAGAATAAGTGAAGAAAGAATCCAAGGTATTTCTCAAGTTATTTTTTGTGTTACTCTTGAGGACAGTGAGTTAGTTTAAATACAAACTCAAGTATTTTAAAGCATAGTTAAGAGTGCAAGAATGGCTCGAGCTAGCACTAGCATGGGTATTTGTAATAGTGAGCTCCCACAATTTAATGGGAAAAACTATGACTATTGGGCAATAACTATAAGAGCTTTGCTTGCTTCCCAAGACTTATGGGAATTTGTTGAGGATGGTTTTGAAGAACTAGCAAATGAAGATGAGTTTAATAATTTGACTTAGGCAGAGAAAGAACTATTGAAGAGCAATAAGAATAAGAATTCTAAAACCCTTTACTTTTTGTATCAAGCAGTGCATGAGAGTGTGTTTCTAAGGATAACAGCAACCAATGCACTGCTTGATACAAAAAGTAGAGGGTTTTAGAATCCTTATTCTTATTGCTCTTCAATAGTTCTTTCTCTGCCTAAGTCAAATTATTAAACTCATCTTCATTTGCTAGTTCTTCAAAACCATCCTCAACAAATTCCCATAAGTCTTGGGAAGCAAGCAAAGCTCTTATAGTTATTGCCCAATAGTCACACATATAAGGTCTCATGGAGAGATTCTTGAAGAAAGGAGGATTGTTGAGAAACTATTCCTACCCTCAAGGTTCGATGTGATTGTCACCACCATAGAAGACACAAACGATCTCACAAACTTCTCAGTTGATGAACTACATGCATCACTCATGACACATGAGCAGAGATTGCGTAGAAATGAAAACTCATCTCTAGAACATGCATTTAAGACTCAGATGTTCTTTGGAAGAGGAAGAGGTCAAGGGAGAGGAAACAAGAGAGGAAGAGGCAAAAGCCAAAACAGAGGTGGAAGAAAGAGTCCAGCAATTGCTCAAGGAAGAGGGAGCAATCCAAATCAGAACCAAGGCCAAGGGAGCAGCCAACAAAGTGGACAACATCATGCTCAAGGACAAAGGTATGATAAATCCAATGTCCAATGTCACTATTGTAAAAAATATGGGCATTATGCAAATGAATGTAGGAAGAAGCAACATGATATGAGTAATAGAACTAGTGCAAATCTTACTAGAGAAAATATTGGCCAAGATAATTTGTTTTTAGCCTATAATATGACTAAAGCAAAGAGTGAAGATGTATGGTTTCTAGACTCCGGTTGCAGTAACCATATGACAGGAAACATAGCCCTCTTTTCTATGTTAGATCACAGTGTGAAGTCACAAGTCATACTAGGGACTCATAGTAAAGTTTCTGTCATGGGAAAAGGAGAAGTAAATGTCTTAACAAGGAAAGGTGAAAAGAAAACCATAGCAGATGTTTATCATGTTCCTCGAATGAAATGTAACATCTTAAGTATTGGACATCTTATTCAAAAGGGGTACAATGTTTTCTTTGTGGATGATGTATGAACCATCATGGATAAAAACCGAGCAAAAAATGTATTGTTGAAGTCAAGATGACAAGGAACATGATGTTCCCTCTCAAAATGAAAGCAGATTTAAAAAATGGAGAAGAAATAGCAGCAGTGACACAAGAAGCTTTCCAAAGCGAACCAAAAGATGAAAATTGGTTGTGGCACTTGAGATTTGGACATCTCAACTTTGGAGGTCTTAACTTGTTGAATAGAAAAAGAATGGTAAGAGGATTACCATTGATAGAGAAACCAGACAGCCTTTGTGAAGGTTGTATATTGGGGAAACAACACAGACAAAGTTTTCCATCTCGGAAAAGTATAAGACCAAAAACACCCTTAGAGATTGTCCACTCAGATTTATGTGGACCAATGCAAACTCCATCACTTGCAAGAAGCCACTATATACTAACATTTATTGATGATTTTACTAGAAAAACTTGGGTTTATTCCGTGAAGAACAAAAGTGAAGTGTTTGAAAGATTTTGCAATTTCAAAGCACTTGTAGAAAACCAAAGTGGGCTTCATATCAAAGTTCTAAGAAATCAAAAAGGGGGTGAGTATATGTCTAAGGAATTTCTACGTTTTTGTAGAGAAAATGGAATTCATAAGCAGTTTACCACTAGGTACACTCCACAACAAAATGGGGTTGCCAAAAGGAAGAATAGGACAATCATGGATATGACAAGGAGTATGTTAAAGGCAAAGCATTTTCCAAATGATTATTGGACTGAAGCTGTACAGTGTGCAACGTACATTTTGAATAGATGCCCTACAAAAGCAGTGATGAACATAATGCCGGAAGAAGCATGGAGTGGGACAAAGCAAGGAGTCACCCACATGAAAGTTTTTGGATGTGTGGCTTATGCACACATTCCAAATCAACTAAAGAAGAAGTTGGACAGCAAAGGGGAGAAATGTATTTTCATAGGATACAGTGAGGAATCCAAAGCTTATAGGTTGTATAACCCATCCACCAAGAAGCTTATTGTGAGTAGAGATGTTCAGTTCATTGAGGAGGAAGCTTGGAATGGAAGCATATAGAAAACAATGAATTTTAAAAATTCTGTCTCATGATAAAGATGATGAGGAGATGGCTGAAATACATACCCAAATAACAACACCAACACAAGTGCAGCGAGAGACACCCTTGAGGAGAAATGAAAGTGCTTTTCTAAGCACACCACAAGGATGAAATTCAAGTGCTTCTTCAAGCCCTTGTACACCAAACGAAAGAGGTAAGAAGTTCAGAAATTTAAGTGACATTTATGAAAAAGAGGCAGCAAATGAAGGTATGAACTCTTTGTTTGCTTTATATTGTCATGTTGATGATCCTGTTCATTTTGAAGAAGCAATTAAGGATAGGAAATAGATAGAAGTTATAGATGAGGAGATCAATGCCATAGAAAGAAACAAGACATGAGATTTAGTTGAACTACCAAAAAGAAAAGAAGTCATTGGAGTTAAATGGGTCTACAGGACCAAGAGTAATGCTGAAGGCAAAATAGAAAGACACAAGGCAAGACTTATTGTCAAATGATATAAGAAACAACATGGGAGAGACTATGAGGAAATTTTTGCACCAGTTGCTAGAATGGAAACCGTGAGAGTGGTGTTGTCCATAGCAGCACAAAACTAGTGGAAAGTTTATCAAACGGACATGAAGTCAACATTCCTAAATGGAGTATTAATGGAAGAGGTTTACATTGAACAACCTCTAGGCTATGAAAAGAAAGGCTAAGAGCACAAAATGTGCAGATTGAAGAAAGCTCTTTATGGGCTGAAGCAAACACCAAGAGCGTGGTACAGTAAGATAGATTCCTATCTACTCGAAAATGGATTTGAAAAGTGTGAGGGATAACCCATCCTCTACATCAAAGAAAAGGATGGTAAAATACTAATTGTTGTGTTAGATGTTGATGATGTTATTTTCACACGTAATGATGATTATCTTATTGAAAATTTCAAAACAGTCATAAAAGAAGAATTTGAAATGACTGACATGGGTTTGCTCAGATACTTCTTAGGAATAGAAGTAGAACAAAATGGAAATGAGATTTTTATCTCACAAACGAAATATGTCAATGAAGTGTTGGAAAGATTTAAGATGCACGAGAGCGAAGCAACAATCACTCCCACAGTGATGGGATTAAGACTTAGCAAAGAGGACAACTGCAAGGATTTTGATCCTAGTTTGTACAAGAGCATAGTTGGGAGTCTCATGTATTTGACTCCAACTAGGCCGGATATAATGCATGTTGTTAATTTGATTTCCAGATTCATGGAGAAGCCAAAAAAAGCACATTGGCAGACAGCAAAAATGATTCTGAGGTATGTTAAAGGTACTAAAAGGTTTGGCATTTTATATAGTGCTTCAGCATGTTCAGATTTAATTGGATACAGTAATAGTGATTGGGCTGGAAGTGTAGATGATCGGAAAAGCACATCCGGTTATGTTTTCCACATGGGTTCAGGAGCCATTTCATGGGCTTCTAAAAAACAACCTATTGTAGCATTGTCTACAGCAGAGGCAGAATATGTGGTAGCTACAACAACAGCGTGTCAAGCAGTTTGGATGAGAAGGATGTTAAGGAGTTTATGCCAAGACCAAACAAAAGGAGGTGTGATTTTTTGTGACAATAGCTCAGCGATTTCTTTATCCAAGAATTTTGTGTTTCATAAGAGAACGAAACACATTGACACAAAGTTTCATTACATCAGGGAATTGGTAAACAATGGAGAAATTGTTTTAGAATACTCCAAAACTCAAAAGCAGGTTGCAGATATTCTAACCAAACCATTGGGGCATAAAAATTTTGAGTTTTTGAGGAAATGTCTCGGTATGAATGATAACCCAACAGTTGAAATTAAAGAGGAGTGTTGAAATGTTACATTCAACTACAGTGCCATAACCGCGAGTTCCCCACACCGCTTTTCACTAAATGGTGGTATTTCTCCAAGGACAATGATCACATTCATCGGTCGACAAGTGTCCTCATTGGTTTGCAAATACAACCTTTCCCCGGCGTGTAAAGTGCGGTAAAAGAAGCCATGCAATATTGACCCACAACCGTCCGATTGGATTGGTAGGCTTTCAATGGATGCAGAGATCGACAACTTTGCTAATACGAGAGAAGCGCTGATCTCCATGCTTGGAACGGAAGGGAGGAAATAGGTTACTCCTGAAAAATTCATGCAGAGACCCATCCATTCGTACGGACCTCAGCTGACTAGACTGTAAAATCTTGATGCTTAGAAGATATTGGTGGCAAACGTAGGACAAATTGGTTGCATACCTTATCAACAAGCCACTGTTCTTCTCCATGGAGCTATTTATTACTTGATGTGAATTGGCATTTTCATTGATGGCCAGTTTTATGAGTGAAGTAGTTAATGAAAATTTACTAAGTTTGGTATGAGTGAAGTAGTTAATGAAAATTTACTAAGTTTGGTAAATGTAGGTTGAGAATTTATTCTTATTTTCTTTAATTTACGGGAGTCATTTTTTTTTACGTTACAAGTAAAATGTAATGTTATGTCTGGTTGTTGAATATGCAATGCAATACACACCAGCGGGTAAGAAATGAAAGAAAAGAAAAATTACACACAGTAGTGTTAATTTTTCAAGAAAAGAGAGAGTGAATTTTTTTTTGTAACTGCATCTCAAGCGTTATTGGTGTAATCCCTTTGTTAAAGGAAGACTTTTGTATCAGTGTTTTTTAATGAATACAAATTTTTTGTGTGTGTGAAACTCTCTCTTCACGAAACAATTTTAGTTTTTTCCTCTGTTAAAACAGACCATTATTCTCTGTTCATTTATTTTGTTATGGAATTATGAGAAATTCCCAACAATTCTTAGGCGTTTGAGGTCTTGGTAATTGTCATGAAATTGAATGAGGTGTTTGAGGTCCTGGTAATTCTCATGAGATTCATTCTCTTGTTCGAATTTGTTTTCACTAGGAAAATATATTGGGGTAACCAGCGGAAAAGAGATGCATGTGTCATGCAACCTTTGCAAACATAAAGAAAAAATAAAATATGAAGATGCAAGCAGTTAGTAGGTTCATAAACTGAAGGTCGCTGAAATTCCATGTTTTCCCATTATATACATAGACAAGATGTTCTAACATTTATTGTGTACACTGTATGTTATTTTTAAAATTATATTTATCATATGCGATTTAGTGTGTACAATGTAAGTTATTTTTAAAATTATATTTACCAAGGAGCCCAAAATAAATAAGTATAAGATGTAGTTCTGTGAACTTGTGATTCTAACCGTTCTGCTTGATATTATGGGTTAAGACTGCGAAAAAAATAGAGTTTTGCACAGATGAGGCTGAGTTAATGAAGAAGCTAATCATTTTCAACAATTCTGTAAATTAGTGTTCATGCATTCCAGTGTCTAGATATCTCAGTGAACAAATGCTCACGTTTATGTTTTTGTCCTTGTTTAAGATAATCTTATGCGGTTATGGGTCTCCTATGTAAAAAGAGTTTGAAATAGAAGAAAGCTCGAACTTGGATGGCTTTGATTTTGATTATTTTATTTAGTTTAAGGGGATTGAGAGAATCAAAGATTCCATTTTAGCTTCCTATGTTGGGAAAAAATACCCATTGGAGGTTTATTGTGCAATCCTCCTCTCCTTCCAACCATACTTCAGCAGCAGGAAATAATAGCACTGTCTTTGCTAATGAAGATAATCTGATCAGCTTATTCAAAAATATGTGTATGGACCATTTCCATGTCTTTACATACGCATGAGAGAATATGATGGAGAGAGGTATAACGAAAGGACTAAGAGTTCCTCCACCACTGATAGCCTAACGCTCTGCAATTCTTAGAGGCTATGGGAAATTGTACAAAAGCTTGTTCTACATCTTTCCTATACACAAAAATGATGTTTATCTTTGAGAAATCATCATCATTATTTATTGCCACATCTGTGTCATCTCCTTTGAGATTTCGGAAAATGGGATTGGAATCACGCAGCTCAGACTAGCAATCTGATTACTTGCCACGTAGTTTGATTAGACTTCCTATGCGTGATGAGCACTGCCGAGCTGATAAATATGGGGGAAACAAATTCACAAGCGTAGAGGAGCCTATACAAAAGTGCAAAGGTAAGATTATCTTTTATTCAGATTTTCGTTATAATGTGGAAAAATACAAGAGGAGTTTGCTTTTTATGAATGATGATGAATTGGGACCGCGCTTGTTAGATAACTGTGTTGGCCTATTACGGTTCCCGATGACATTTAGAATGAGGGTTTTGTAGACGTATAGGAGAACTAGCTCTTTCGCGCAGGAGTCAGAGTCTAGATGGCGTTTAGATCAAAGGTTTACAACAGTCTAATTGGTTAGCATCTATAGGATTGTGCAAAGTGATAGTGGGGGGAGTGTTGTAATTAGCATTTGTACTAGATGTTGCAAAGGAAACTTGTAAGGCATACATTGAGGAACAATCACAAGGCATAAAATGCAAAGTGATAGTGGGAAGGGAATGTTGTAACTAGCATTTGCACTAGATATTTCAAAGGAAACCAATAAGGTATAAATTGAGAAACAATCACAAGGCATAAATTGATGAACAATAGGGACATGATAATGGGCAACTCTAAATAAGATGCAAAGATGTAGCAGAAATAAAATTCTAAAGCTATATAGACTTAAGTTGATTTAGGGTGACTAAGACTATATTTTTTATTAATTATTGAATTAATATTGCATATAAAAAACCTCATAAAATTAAACAAACTTTTAATTCACGGCTTTCATCTTTGAGTTTGACTTTTGGTCATTAACATGGTGATGCCTTGTCTCAACCACTAAACCACATACCAACAAACAAAAGACTTTAAAATGTTACGATTATTACCATAGTAAACCCAATGACTCTACTCACAAGAATTATTCTTTATTGGAAGAGCATATTGCTTACCCATATCCACGAAAAGAATGCAAAGTGGTTACCCATATCCACAAAAAGAATGCAAAGTGGAAAGGATTTTGCAAAATAGAACCTATGTTATTATAACTTGTAGCATTGTTCCAACCAACAAAACTATCTGCACATTTTGGAAGATCAAATGGCAATAAGTTTTGAAGAATTCAGTGAGAAAACGTCCAAGATCATTGACTCACATGATTAATGGTACCGTGTCCTATGAATCTAATATTTTTATGCACTTACAATTAAGGGAGCAAACAAGATCCAAAGAATGTATACCACAAGCAACAATAAACAGTCTATTTGATAATCCTTGCTAGTCTTAGGAAAAACAAAATTACTTCTCCTTAAATCCTTTATAGTGAATACAAATATTGTACAACACAAGGTTCATACTATTGTCAATCAAGCAATAGTTCTCATCGAGAATGCCACCAGATTCCTTCAATGTTATACAATGATTAATGCACCAAACATAGGTGTACAACAACAACTACTTATATAATTTTACTCATGTTGTCATGTCAAAATCAATGTGTTACAATTAAGTCACCTTTAAGCAGAATCTAATTGCGATTTCTATAGAAGGTTATATGTCCTATCATTACTCATTCTGACTAAAATAACTTTAGTGATCACTATTAACACCTCAACCACAATATGTAAATAGATGTAATTTTGTAGAAAAAATCTTCCATAGTAGCCTCAAGAAAGGATGCAAATTGGTGTTGGACTGTTTATCTTGGATAAGCTTAAACTGTGCATACATAATTCACTCATACCAAGGAAGAGTTGAAATCTTAGACAATGCCAACTCACAGAAGTTGCCTCAAATTTGTAAATTTAGAGCTTTGTATTTGTTTGCAACAACTCTCGAGACTTACTCTTATAATTATGCCAAGACTTTAACCTTAAAAATGTGCCAAGCATTGTCACAAATCTACCTTCCAAATGCCCTTAAGAGAATTCAAAATAAACCCATCGTTTGTGCCCTCGTGGGTGTCTAGCTAGGGAATCATTGTTCAACCTTAAATTCTTCGATTTGCTTCATGAATTAGGCTCTAAATGCTTACTTGACCCACACACTAGTTAATTACCTTTTACCAAAATTTTGTTTGAGCATTGGAGCTCAATGTTCATAAATATATGCCTTCAATCGCTGAGATAGACTAGTGTACGTGCTCAAAAAAGGGAATCTGAATGACTAGCGAAAAACAAAGATCTCAAATAAGTTCGTTGGGACCCACAAATTACTTCAACAAAGATGCCATAGTTAAGTGGATTTTATTCTCAAAGGAATACATCCAATCAGAAGGAGAATGTTAGTTTAAACAATTGTGGATATGTAGAATGAATACTTTGGAAGCAGGGTAGAGTATTGAAGATTTACCATTCACATTAAGTGATCTAAAGTTAAACATGATTGCAACAACTTACAAATATAATTATAAACACATAGATGTAGCAGAAAAACACTTCATTTCATTAATATAAAAGTAATGAACTATTCTTACAAAGAGAATGGAAATAAGATAGCTCATGCGATGGTAGCTTATCTCTGAGAAGAGATGTGGTGGCTACATCCCTTTGAATTGTGTTACAATAAGGCTCAAGGGCCTATTTATTATTGGAAAACATGAGAAAACCCTAAACAACCCAAACCCTAACCCCACGAGATGTAAAACCAAGAGTTTGTGGGCCTCTTTAGGGTTAGTTGGGCAACCAACTTCCGGGTGTCATAACATCGTCATATTATCTCGGTTTGGCATGTACGATACCTTGTTCAAAAGGTCTCTTTGAGTGCTACAGGTTTCGCTCTAGGCCCCTATTTATAGCTATGGGCTTCTTGTAGACCTCAAAAAACATCGTTTAGTGGGTCAAAAATGCTCTGAAAGTTCACGACGTGAAAACATGCTAAAAATAGTAAATGCTCAAATGAACAAGGAAACAGATGAAACTGACTAGGGGGTCTAGGTGGAATAGGCGAGTGGTCACCAATATCCACCTGGATCATTCTTCCCCCCTTAGGAAGCAATGGTCCCCACTGCATGCAGAGGGTCCATGAGGTGAGGAATTTTTTGTTGAACCTGGTCCGTCGTGAACCAGTTTCCCTTGTGAAGGAGTTAGCATGCTTTGAAAACTCGATATAGTTGTATCCACTGTTGGTGAGTGTTTTTGATCTATGTGTCCATGATCTGATTAGTTTTGGTCTGTTCCATGTAGTCCAAGTTGAGCTCTGTTTGTGTGAATTGTTCTGCGATGTGATGTGTGTTCAACAATGGTGGGAAGTATGGCTGAAGGCGATCTACATTGAACACTCGGCGCAGCCCAAGGAACAGTGGGATGATGAGCTTGAAGGCATTGTCAACGACGAATATGGTGATGGTGTATGACCCATATCAGATCAGGCGAAGCTTGCGGTGGGGTCCATGAAGGCAATCTTTCTGCGAATGTAGCCAAACTTTATCACCCACTTGGAACTTGTGCAACACTCGATGTTGATCATGCTGCTACTTGTACTTATCATTGGCTCTGTCCAATATACCATGGACCTACTCACAAATGTGTTGAATGTGCTCATTAAGGTTGTTAGCCCTTTCAGCTTCAGACTAAATGTTAGTTGAATCAACTTGAGTGGCTGCAAATGGTATGGCCACATCAATGGGGCATAATGGCTGAAATCCTAGCCCTACCTGAAATGGGTTGTGGCCTATTGAGCTATGGAGAGCTTTGTTGTAGCTATGTTGGACATAGGGGAGACTTTCATTTCATGTGCATGGATGCTTTGAGTTGTACATGTGTAGAATGTGTATGACCATCCTATTGACAACCTCTATTTGACCATCAGTTTGGGGATGGAAAGTCATGGACTTAGTAAGTTTTGTATCCAGTATCGACTAGAGACTTGACCAAAATGCTTCAGGAATATGCTGTCCTGATCTGAGACAATGGACTATGGGATCCAAAAGTGTACCCATGCTCCCTCAAAGAAGAGCTTAGCAGTGGCCTCTTTAGTGATGCTCTTCTTGCAGGTCTCCATGATGGCCATCTTAGAGAATTTGTCGATGACCATGAAAATGCAATCCTTGTTGTGCTTAGTAGAAGGAAGGCCCGACATGTTATCCATCGAGGTAGATTCCCAAGGCCGGCTAGTAGTAGGTAGAGGAGTATACAAGCCTTGCTTCTTGATGGATGGTTTGGAAATGGTAGAGTCGGTGCAAGATCTAATGTACTTCCCAACATCCTGATGCAGTTTCAGCGAATAAAAATACTTTTGCAATACGGTGACTTTTTTATCTACTCCAAAATGTCTAGTGACCCGACTGTAGTGCACCTCTCAAATCATCTTGGCACGCTCACTTGAAGGAGCACAGATGTGTCCCAAGTGGCATAACAATGCATCTTGAAGGTGAATATTTGGAACTTGTTTCCCTTCGAGGAGTGTGTGGTATATGTTGTCGAATTCGCGATCGCTCCTATAAAGATGTGTCCACCTGGATGTCTCATGCCCACAGGAGTCGAGCACAGTAATCACCGCCATGACTGATAGTCGGTTGCGGCAATAAACAACATTATTGGTGTTTCCCTTCTTATATTTAATGTTCAAATGGAACTATTGCAAATGGTTGGACCATTTCCGATGGCAATCATTCTACAACTTCCCTTGTGTCTGTATGAACTGTAGAGTTTGGTGGTTTTTGTGGATGACCGTTTCCTTCCCAAGAATGTAATGCTTCCATTGACGATAGGCCTACACAATGGAATAAATTTCTTTGTTGTAAGTGGGGTACTTTCAAACTGTGTCTAAAAGTGTCTCATTGTGGTAAGCCACTGGATGCTCGTGTTGAGTAAGAACTGCACCAATATCATAGTTAGAGGCATCTGCCTCAATCTAAAATGGTTATTGTATGTCACGTAATCTGAGCACTCATGCAAAATAAAGGCGATTCTTCAACTCAGAGAATGCTTATTATTGATTTTTCGACCAAAAAAAATTAATTTCGTTCCACCCTTTGTGACTTGACTTAGAGGCCAAGTGATATGAGAGAACCCCAACACGAACCTACGGTAGAAATTGATAAGACCCAAAAAGTTGCGGAGCTCTATGAGAATGGTTGGGGTTAGCCAAGCTCGAATGACTTGTATCTTGGATGGGTCCACATGTACACCTTTCTCATCAATGATGTACCCCAGATATTGAACCTACGTTAGGCCAAAGGTGCATTTCTCCAAGTTAGCAGACAGCTTGTGTTGTTTGAAGGACTTGTCGAATATGGTGTAGGTATTTTTCCCAACTCCGGCTCAAGATCAAGATGTCATCTAAATACACCACCATGAATGCATTGGTGAAGGGTCATAAGGTGTCATCCATCAGTCTCATGAAGGTTACATGGGCATTCTTCAATCTGAATGGCATGACCAACCATTCGAAGATGCCCTCCTTGGATTTGAAGGCATTCTTTCACACATTGGAGTGGTCAATAGGCACCTAGTGATAACCTAACTTCAAGTCAATCTTGCTAAAATATTTGGCCCCTTTGAGCTCGTCGAGAAGGTGATCAATTCGAGGGATTGGGTACCTATTCTGGATAGTGATCTTGTTCACCGCACGATAGTCAATACAGATCCTCCAGGTCTCATCCTTCTTCTATACCAATACAATCGAGCTCCCACCAGGTGATGAGCTTGGCCTAATGTTCCCTTTCTTTAATAGTTCCTGAATCTGCCTCTTGATCTCATTGTTCTCCAAAATAGAGCGTCAATAGATCGATCCATTGGGCAGCAGTGCACCCGAGGTTAGATTGGTGGAGTGCTTGACCTGATAGTGCAGAGGTACCCCTATGGGTGAGGCTAAAATATCCTTGTACTCCTCCATGACCTTGTTTATCTGTTGTTGCTATGCAAAGGAGCCCTGCTTAGAAGTTGTGGCCACAAACTTCTTCTTGCCCTAGGGGTGAATCATAAGGAAAAAAAAATCCTGGTGTGGGAGATGATCTTACTACATTACTTTACAATGATCAAAGAGATAGCAGTAGGCGGGGCTACCTCCGATATTATGTGCAACTTATTAGTAAATGTAATAATCACAGAGCGAGTTGTAGACTCATATACAGTATGTCGCTTCCACAAGTATGTTTTTTCTAACAATATATCACAAACTTCAAGAGGAGCAACGTCACACAGTAACTCATCCGTGAATGAATTGATGTTGTAGGGAAGGCGACACTACTAGTTGACATGGAGATCGCGTCCTTGGTGAAGCCACCTAATGGTGTACAACTGTGGATGTGCTATATTTTTTAGGCCTAGTCGCTTCACAACCTCTGCTGGAATGGGGTTCTTTTGTCTCCCGCTATTGACAATGAACTGCAGCAGAGAACCCTTCACCCACATTTTTTAGTGAAAGAGGCGTCCCCCCTCCTTTGGATCTATAGGCTCAATCTTCGAGATCTTGGTGGTGGCCACAGTGGCACTGGGCTCTGCATCAATGATCTGCTTCGCTTTGTCAGTTCCCTTATCAGGTTTTGATTCAGAGTTAGAATCTTTTTCTGATTCAGAAGCCCTCAACTCAGCCACTAGTGACTGCTTTGCCCGACACTCACTTGTATTATGAGTGGAGCTCTTATGGAACTCACACCATTTTCACATGTCCTTCTTCATCTTTGAGGTGTTGTTCTTTGTTTGCAGTTTCGGCAGGCTGTCCTCGGTAATGTCGCCTTGGCTTGGTCCTTTATTCTGTCATTTGGGGGTTCCTTTTCCTTTCTTTGGATTCGTAGATCCAAAGTCCCACTTCTTCTATTTAAACTTCTGCTCAATCTTGACAGCCTACCGATTCGCCGTGATGAGCGAGGAAATGTCTAGGAACTTCATCTCATCTTAGATATACTTGTGTAGACAGTTGCGGTACTTGAGCAACAAATGCGCTTAGTATCCTTTATACCCAGCTTCGTGCGAAGGGTATGGAAAGTATCTGTGAACTCTGGCACATCTTGGTCCCTTCCCTGTCGTAACATGGTCTACTTTATGTATTTGCCTTCATAGCTCCCGACAAGGTAATATTATTCCTTGATGGCGTCTTAGAAAGAATTCCAAGGGGTATAGCTGAAAATAACGAGGGTTCACACTCGTCCTTTTGTTCACAGTAGGTTTCCCACCAATCATTGATGTGTGGGGCAGCTTTAAGAAGTGAAAAAGTAATCTTTTCCCAATTAGAAAAGTCATGAACTGAAAAATATCTTCCAATAGGTTTAACCATTTATCTATAGTGTCTACATCTATCAGGCGTTCGAATATGGGAATATCGAAGTTAACTTGTACCTTAAAAGGAGTGGTGCCTCCAGAGTGGCTACTAGATGAAGATGCATCGTGTGTGGGTAGTCGTCGAAGGATCTAGGCAAAGTTATCCATCATCGCGTCCCTTTGTCGCTCGAGGGATTCCTCGAGCAACATTTTGAAAGGATCTCTTGCCCCCTCGTCTTTATTTTCTTCCACCATGGGAGTTTGTCAGGTTTTGCGAGGTTGTTCTTACAATGGTTCAACCAAATCAAGCCCTAACTGCTTATACCTTGACCTAGTTGGGGACATGTAAAGAAAAACAGAGAAAGAGCAGACCACTCTAATACCATTGATCCGAACTTAAACAAAAATGCAAAAACTTAAAAATTAATCATAAACATAGAGGTGTAGTAGAAAAATACTTCATTTCATTAATAGAAAAATATTGAACTATGTGTTATCGAGAAATCTAGTGTCCATTCAGAGCTGCTAGTCCCACTAAGATAGGTAGCTATCTTAGAAAGAAACAAACTAAAGTTACTTGCGTTTTCCTTTATGAGAAGTAGATGAGACAGAAGTAGAGAGTACCAACCTCAGTCTTTTGCTTGGCTCCTTACTTGTTTCCTCTCCCCTTTGACAGATCTTTGTTCCTCCTTCCTTGCTTACCCCGCTTCAAAGAGCACTTGTAAAGTCAAAGAAACATGATACCATCAAAGTGCAGAGATCTACAATCATAAAAAATATAGGACCAGATATATATTGACCACACAAATGCATATATTAACTCAAACATACAACAATGTGGAGGAAAACTCAAATAGCTTTATTGATAGAAAGAGTAGAAGAGAGGATTACAACCCATTGATCTAACCTAGCATCATCCTCCCAGCATGAAAGCCTTTCTTCACCCCATGAAAAGCTTAGATCACCCAACACTATGATGTTCCACAAAGAAACTAACAACACTTCCTTACAAAATACAAGATTCCACCCTTTGGATCTCTGGGATAAGGGATCCATATATAGATGTTTGCAGGGGGGTGAGTTAGCTTCTGGGATTTTGATTATTTTCCTCTCTCTGATAGTTCTTTCTTGGAGATTCATGATCTCTTACTCATCCGTGGGTGAATTCAGAGAGGCAAGTGTCATAGGAGAAGTTTCTGGAAGATTCCATGATCATCCACCTTGCAAACTGTCTCTGCCATTTGTCTACTCTCACCCATCGCACCCTACAGAA